>QRFJ01004894.1:0-75319 GCA_006176705.1 Cocos nucifera
CTGTAGAGAGTCAAAGATTCTAGTTAGATACTGTAATTTTGACTTGACCAATTTGTTTAGGGATTTTATTTTTAAACAAATTAGCTCCCACTATTTTCTCGGATCCCTACACTCCCTCTGTAGAGATGCGAAAATCTCCGCGATTGATGATTTCTAGTGGGTGGTGCGGTCTCACCAACTGACTCATCACCTCACCTAACAGTTATTGGTGATGGGTTAGCCAATGAGTGAACAACTCTTGTTCAATGATTCTCTAATCATGGTGCACCCAAACTTGGTCTCTAATTCATGAATCTCACCGTATCCGGAATATTGATCCACTCCTTAGTTAAGTCAGACCCACCATTTGCATAGACTGGGTTCCTAATTGAGTCTCTCACCGTATCCGAAATATTGAGCCCAACTCATCCTCCAGCCCATAGCATCCAATGCCTAATAGACATGGTTGCGTCTTCCCGGTGCAACTGAGCCACTGTATCCAGCCGAGAACAATCAACCCCGGGAAGGGCCCGCACGTCTACAATGGTGGAAGACCTCGGACTTAATCTTTTCTTAGGGAGAATTGATTCAGGTCTCATTAAACTAGACTTGGCTTAGTCATAACAATTATGACTAACCTAGTGGCATGGGTCAGCTCGGATTATTGACCACCTCAGATCAGAACTGTGTCAACAGATATGGCCAGGTAAGTGAGACCGGTGGAAGGAATATGCCGTTAACTCGCACAAGAACGCATTCAGGTCGAGTAGCTTCCAATTAAAAACCAGTCGGTCGTCTGTGCCAAACTTACCTTAGACACCAAATTGTTGAGTCAGAACCAATTGGGTTAGCCTACAATCCAGACTCTAACCTCTGAGCCTAATTAGGTCTTGCTTGATCGTGACTCGATCTTGACCCAGACTTAATCCTATTAGGCTGGTCAATTTAAGCATTGTTGATCCCATCTAACCAACTCTTGATTCGGTTTGATCAACCGCTTAGACCTAATTGAGCTACCCAAGCCCGAACCCAGTATTATGAATATGTCTTAGATCTGAAATTCTCAATTTTAGACCTAATTAATATTCCATAAACTTAATTCTTAATTAAGTTGGGTTCATAAACAAAATATGCACAATAAATCCTAGGGTTTCAGGATCTAGGGTTTTGCAGAAAGTAAGTTTTGGGTTTCTGATTAAGGACGAACACGCAGCACCCCTACACGTCATAAGAACACCCCATCGAATGGGAAGAGAGGGCCTTTAAACCCTTCTTCGTTCTTATGACCGGACGGCCAAGAGGAACGCCTTAATCAGGAACATGTAAATCTACAAAACAGTTATAGATCTATATCATATATCTCATATACAAATTTAGATCTAATCAAGGCATATTTTGCATACATCTCATGTATCATAATCATGCATGTTTTCAGATCTAAATTATCACATAATAATCTAAAAAATTAGATTTAAATTGATCTAATCAAAATAAATTCTAATCTAGACAATTATGTAGAACTATTCTACAACTAGTCTAGTCATGCATCTATCATATCTCATATGATATTTAAAATTAAATAATTTTTATTTGCTGTTTATCAGATGTTATTATAACACTTATAATATCAGAAAATAGTAAATAAGAAGATCTAAAATATGATTTAATCATATTAAATCAAAGACATGCAAAACTATTCTATAGAACTATTCTATTCTAGAACTAGTCATGCATATCTTCATGTTCTTAGATCCAAATCATTTAATTTTAATTTTTCTGATTTCAGATCTGATCACATCTCATGTGACATCTGAAATCACTTTATTTTCTAATTAAAATAAAATTAAAATCAGATCTAAACAATTTTAGAACCATGGCTCTGATACCAGTTGAAGGGAAATCCTGATTTCCCGGTCCAGGTTCGTCCAGATCTGATTAGATCAAGAGATATATTTCAAAAATTTTCTCTTGATCTCAATCAGATCTTGATATGTTTCAGATCTGATTCTTATTATTTTAATAAATAAAATAAAATAAGATAAATTAAATCAAATTTAATTTACCTGATTTGGGTAATCCTATTACCCTGTAGATGATCCTGATTGCAGCGGAAGGTTCTGGATCTTAGCCACGCAAGCGCCTGGCCTCTACCGGTATCCACTCGGGTTGGATCTGGAGATCCTCTTCTTCTCTATCACACCTCCAAAAATCAGATCTGGATCTGATCTGGAGGATCTTCAAAACTCTTTTGAAGATCTGCAGTCGTCCTTTTGCAGCAGCGCAGCCTTCTTGCTTTTGATCGCCTTTCCTTGATCTGAATCGCACCAAACTAAGTCCAAAACACTTTTGGACGTGGAGAGCAAGGGGAGAAGAGAGTATGGCGTGGAGAAGGAGGGGAGAGGCAGCCTTGGACGTGGGAAATCTCTATTGAATTCACTTAGGATTAGGGTTGGGCGCAGGGTCTTATTTATAGACCTCTTGTGATCCAACTCCTCTTCCTCTCAACCAATCACAACCCTTTGTGAAATCAGATCTAAATCTGATTGGTTGGAAAAAGAGACCCCTGGATTCCTCCTTAGAGGGCGCCTAAGACCAGTCAAACTGGATTCTTAGTAGAACTCTGATTGGAATCCTAAAGGGAGGTGGAGTCCTTGTCCAACAAGGACTCCTAGGCGCCTCCTACTTGGGCTCACGCCACCCTTGGCGTGCGCCCTTCTCCTTGCCAGGTTCTGGCAGGGGGACAGGCCCCCACCAGCTCTCCAATAGGTGCATGACATGTGGTCAAAAGTCAAAGGGTCAATGGTCAACGTTTGACCAGTCAAAGGTAGACTTTTGACCAAAGTCAAAGAACAAGAAATGGCAGGTGACCAAAAATGGCAGGTAATGTCTTACAAATAAGACAACCTATTCTGACTTGGACAACCTCCAGTCAGACCATATGAAGGCCTCTGATTGAGCACAAACTCCTTTGGCTCAGTCAGGACAACTTATTTATGATAGTAAAAGAAGAACGTTAGGTTCAATCGAGTGCTAGCACGATTTCCTTGAACCTAATTGAATCTCATTCAGATCAATTGAACTAGATCAGTTCAATTGATGATCACCAGATTCAAACCCTTGTTTGTGTGACCCAGTTAGGTTCAGTTCTGTATGGTAATGGGATATGTCATGATCTCTATCATAGACATCATCGAAACTCCTTTCGATGGATCAGAACTCTTCTGATTCGAACAGCTAGAATGATCGATCATCTAAATCATTCTAATTGCTCCCAAAATCCACCAGTGACACCTAGCAGTATATGGTGGCAACCCATCAGAGCTGAATGCGAACCTCTTGGTGCAGCTACCTGTGTGATTAAGTTCTTCTATCTTGAGCCCCGATCAGATTAGGGTTAAGGTGAACTCGTCAAACCCTAGTCTCTGTCATATGATGTAATCATTCGATTCGAGTCCAATGTGAAAATCTAAATAGAAACTCTTTCTATTATTTCACTCTACCATGGCCATGGGATTTCTGGACTTGATTCTCATGATCATCATAGGGCTACTCCTCTACCACCGAGGTAGATAGATCCCATCTTGATGCAATCCAGTTCCTACAATGAACATGTCATAGCCAACATACACCTCAGGGTTCCATATGGCTAGGAGACCGAGTAATGGTGTAGTCAAACTATAACACCCTCAAGGTGAACTGCCGATGCATCTCAGGTCAAAGAACCAGACACACTACTGCAGCATCGAGTCAGTCATTGACGAGAAGGTAGACTTCCCTAATGACTACTCGAGGTGGTCACGCTCAGTGCCCTCGTTCTCTAACGAGTACCTGTACTCTCGCTCCGGTGTCTCCACACCGTAGACTCAAGACTCATCTACTAAAGAGAAGCGATCGTACACCAACCTTCCGGATCAATCACCATCCTCGTGATGATCCTATGGTCGGGAGCTGTTTATGAGTTAATAATGATTATTCATGTCTTAAATTTTCAACTCTTGAAAATATGAATTATCATTACCATTAACTCAAAGGATGTATCACAGACACTAAATACACATGTGTGATAGAAAATAACCCATTTCATTAATTATAGTCAAAATTACAATTTTGCCCCTAGAAGTGTATTACAAGTGTCAGCCAATTCTGGCTTCTAGGGCACATATATCTAACACAGTCAACATTACACGTTAGGCTCAATCGTGTGCTAGCACGATTTTCTTGAACCTAATTGCAATTGAACCAATTGATGATACCAGATCAAACCCTTATTTGTGTGATCCAGTTAGGTTCAGTTCTATATGGTAATGGGATATGTCATGATCTCTCTATCATCGACATCATCGAAACTCCTTTCGATGGATCAGAACTCTTTCTGATTCAGACAACTAGAATGATCGATCATCTAAATCATTCTAATTGCTCCCAAAATCCACCTAGTGACACCTAGCAGTATATGGTGGCAACCCATCAGAGCTGAAAATGAACCTCTTGGTGCAGCTACCTTGTGTGATTAAGTTCTTCTATCTTGAGCCCCGATCAGATTAGGGTTAAGGTGAACTCGTCAAACCCTAGTTTCTATCATATGATGTAATCATTCGATTCAAGTCCGATGTGAAAACCTTAATAGAAACTCTTTCTATTATTTCACTCTGCCATGGCCATGGGCTTATGGACTTGATTCTCATGATCATCATAGGGCTGCTCCTCATCCACCGAGGTAGATAGATTCCATCTTGGTGCAATCCAATTCCTACAATGAACATGCTATAGCCAACATACACCTCAGGGATTCCGAATGGCTAGGAGACCGAGTCATGGTGTAGTCAAACTATAACACCCTCAAGGTGAACTACCGATGCACCTCAGGTCAAAGAACCAGACACACTACTGCAGCATCGAGTCAGTCATCGACGAGAAGGTAGACTTCCTTATGACTACTCGAGGTGGTCACGCTCAGTGCCCTCATTCTCTAACGAGTACCTATACTCTCGCTCTGGTGTCTCCACACCATAAACTTAAGACTCATCTACTATAAAAAAGCGACTGTACACCAACCTTTTGGATCAATCATCATCCTCATGATGATCCTACGGTCAGGAGCATTTTATGAGTTAATAATGAAAATTCTTATCTTAAATTTTCAACTCTTGAAAATAAGAATTATTATTACCATTAACTCAAGGGATGTATCAGAGACACTAATTACACATTTATGATAGAAAATAACCTATTTTATTATTCATAGTCAAAATTATAATTTTGCTTCTAGAAGTGTATTACAAGTGTCAGCCAATTCTGGCTTCTAGGGCACACATATCTAATAATTAGGTCCGACCAAAAACTCTCCTGGCTAACCCAATGCATGAAAGCACTCATCGAGCCCATGTACACCCATGTCTCTCATGCTCTCATCCTCTAGATCTAGATCCAACCCATATATGAGTTAGCTCTCTTAAGATCTCTTGAACCAGGCCTTAAGACCCTAGGACCAATCCAAACCCTAGCCCAAAATAGACCCTTGCATAACTTTGCCGACGCACTGAGCCGGCTCAATCTCAACACTGATCCGACTAAGTTTTGCTAGATCGGCTCAGTCTGAAATTAAGCTAGCCTAGTTTTGTGCTGTGCCAGCAGTCCCAAATGCTCAGCTCTCTATTTTGCCTATGCTCTAAGATTTAGCTGATCCAGTTTTGGACTAAGCCGGCTAACCTATAGAAAATCTCCTTTCTGTAGTTTTGATTCCCCAGCTTTGGTTCCTTACTTCACCTTATATCCTAGATCTCTGAAGTACCAACCAAGCCCTTGGAATCTCCGAAGCCATCACCGTGACTCCTCCCATGGCCTCCCAAGACTTGGGAGCACCATAAATCCTCACAATCTCCACCTTGGTGCCCCAAGCCTTGGCAAATCCCTTGGCAATGCCCTACTGCATGATCCCACTATCCCTACACACTCATAGCACCTTTGTAAACATCACCTTCGCCAATCCTCTTCTACTATTGTGCACCTTTGAGGCCTTTGGGATGACCACCTCCATCGCTGAGGACCTATACTTGCTTCTTGGCACCTCCCTAAAATTGTAGGATCCCTTTTGCTTAGCAACTACATCACTTTATCTAAACTTTTCTGGAGAACCTACATCATTTCTGCACCAACACATGCTGTACCACCTGACACGATCTTCTCAGAGCTATGTCTGTCCACCAGCACATATCGCTCCACCTGAAACTGTGCATCATCGATGCTTTGAACTCATGCCAAATTTATCTTCATTTGTGAAGCCACCATTGTGGAGCTCCACCTTTATCTAAAGTCCACCTAATACCATAGAAGTTGACTTTATCATTGAGTCCCTCGAGACCAACCACTCAATGCTGCAATGCTGAGCTTGCCACTGCACCTCGAACACCGTCACTGTCCCTTCAAACCCTCCATACTTTGTGGTCCTCTTCAAAGCCATCTCGGATACCTCCACAACTCACGGGCACCTCCAAAACCTAAGAGCTCATCCAACTCTTCTGAATCCAGCAACTGAACCCTAGGGAATTCCACCCTAGTCCTTCTCTTCTACCTCTACACCAGCCATCACTTCAGTTACGCTAAGAGAACCATCCTCCATCTGAACCATGACTCTCTTTGGTGCTTCTATGGAAGAAATCTGATCCATGATACTCCCGATTGCTAGAGACCTCTTGGCGCTCCCTGAGACCCCCTGGCTCTCTCTAAGATCTACTCCCGATCTCCCTGAGAAGCTCCTAACACACTCTGCTGAGATACACTCCTCAGCTACTATACTGTCGAGCCTCTCTCAGCCCCTATGCCTCCAGGGTAGCGGTCCTGCAGCACTCTAGTGCTCCCTGACTCATCTCTATGCTGCACTATAGCCATCCAACCCTAACCTGCTGGACCTCCATGAATCATTTATTTCCATCATCCCCAAGGCTCCACAAATCCATGCTCTGATCGAACCATTGAATACATCTCTAACTACTTCCCCACCTTATTGACACCAAAGGATGTATGGTTGCTTCTTCAGCCTTCCTTCGACCATTACCTCTTGAAAAATCTCTCTTCAATAGCCCTACACTGCCCATCTTTTTAGAGAACCCTGATGCTCTCTACTAAGATACCTTCCTCAGCTGCTGCATCGTCGAGACTCTCTCAGCCCTGCATCTTTAGGAAAATGGTACTGCAGCACTCCAGTGCCCCCAGGCTATCACATAACCGTCATACACTTTGGCCTTTCCACCAAGATCGATCAGCAAATCATGCACCCAATCCTTCCACCTTGGGAAAAATTTTTTCCATTAATCCTCTCAACCTCCACCTTCAACTCGCTGCTCCCGATTGGCCAAACCAAGCAATAACAAAGATAGAGCTGAGACATACCATGGAATCCTTGTGCAGATTTCTGATTTTACTTTGTACGACTTCTCCTTCGCTTCCACACACCATTAGGCTCTGAAATCTAGCTCTGATACCATTTTGCCGTCCACAACATCTCAGGCATCATCTAGCTCTAATACCAAATTATAGACCCATGATATCGCTCGAACGCCAATCATCCTTGACATCATAAGCACCGATACCATGTTACAGAAGCCCCTGATCCTTAGCACAGATCTGAAGAAACCTATGATGTTCTCTGTGGGCAGCAAACCATAGATCCAACATCTAGATCTATGCTGGGGCACCTCCCTCCTTGAGCTTGAGGGAGGTGCCCCCTCTCTCTTGGGCTTCTTCAAGAATCTTGGGATGGCAACTCTAGAGAGAAGAGAAGAAAAAAGAATTGAGGGAGAAAAGGACTGTATTGATTCCAACCTTGAAAATCCTAATACAACCTATGTATTTATACATAGCCATTAGGCCTGACCAAAAACTCTCCTAGCTAACCCAATACATGAAAGCACTCACCAAGGCCATGTATACCCATATCTCCCATGCTTTCATCCTCTAGATCTAAACCCAATCCATACATGAGTTAGCTCCCTTAAGACCTCTTGAACCAGGCCTTAAGACCCTAGGATCAACCTAGACCCTAGTCCAAAATAGACTCTGGTGTAACTCTATCCGCGCACTGAGTTGGCTCAGCCTCAGCACTAAGCCGACTAAGTTCCATTGGGTTGGCTCAATTTGAAACTGAGCTGGCCTAGTTTTGTGCCATGCCAGCGGTCTCGAACACTCATCTCTTTGTTTTGCCTATGCTCCAAGACTTAGCTGACCCAGTTTTGGACTAAGCCAGCTAACCTATAGAAAATCTTCGTTCTGCAGTCTTGATTCTTTAGCTTTGGTTCCTTGCTTCATCTTATGTTTCAGATCTCTAAAGCACCAATCAAGTCCCTAGAATCTTCGGAGCCATCACCGTGACTCCTCCCATGGCCTCCCAAGGCTTGGGAGCACGATAAATTCTCACACCATCTATAGTTGGAATCCTTCCGAGATCCATAATTGAGATGAAGCCCTTGATCAAAAAATTTAGAAAATGGATCGATGGATTGAAGAGCTTCGCCATGCTACCCCAGCTAACCACAACAATATCTGCACTGACCCTCCTTTCTCCCAGAGAATCATGCAGGAGTCGATCTCACCGAACTTCAAGCTCCTTCAATTTGAGAGCTATGACAGGACCACTGATCCAGTTGACCACTTAGAGGTCTTTCAGACTATGATGCTACTGCATGGTGCACCAGACACCATCTTGTGCCGAGCTTTTCCATCTACTCTGAAGGAAGCAGCGAGAAACTAGTACTCAGTGCTAAAGTCGGGTATGATCTTCTTCTTTGATCAAATGAGCCATCAATTTGTGGATCATTTTGTCAGCAACCGACGTCCAAGGTGAGGCTCGAACTCCCTCATCAACATCAAGCAATAGGAAGCAGAGTCCATCCGAGCCTATATCAATCTCTTCAATGTCGCTACACTGGAGGTTCGAAATTTGGACTAGTCTATCACCATGGCCGCACTAAAGGATGGCCTTCAGAAGAATGATCTGCTATTCTTCCTGGAGAAGAAGTATCCTCGGGACTTCATTGACCTGCTAGCTTGGGCTGAAGGCAATGCTCGAGCTGAAGAAGCCTTCAAACTAAAGGACAAGGAGGCCATGAGAGAGAGACAAGTAGGCGAGTCTAGCAAGCCCACAGTTGAATTGAAGCTGAACAAAGTTTGGCCGTGCTCTTGAACTCCCCCTGAGCACAAGCAAGCTCGAACTCCTTCTCGAGCTCGTCATCAAAGGAGCCCTGACAGAAGCGCATGAAGAAGCTCTCCTTTTAGAAGGTTTTACAACTATGCTCCTCTCAATGCTCCAAAACTCAAGTACTAATGGAGATCAAGGAGCAGCTACCAAGATCGGAGAGGATGCACACTCATCTAGACAAGTGCAATCCAAATAAGTACTATCTCTACCATCGTGACCACGGTCATGATACTGAAGAATATATTCAGCTCCAAGATGAAATCGAGGAGTTCATCAGGAGAGGTCAGCTAGGTTGATTTTTGTGATGCCGACCTAAGATAAAAGAAGATCGATCAAGGGCACTACCATAATCGGAACCACCAAGGAGGGAGTAGTAAGGAGATCGACCGCCTCTCAGCGTCATCAACACCATCTCTAGGAGACTTCGATGAGAGGAGGCTGATGGATCTGAGTGACCGACTAAAAGATAGAGAACTGAGGAGCCTATTGCTTTCACTAAAAAAGATGTGCAAGGAATTCAATTTTCGTCCAATGATGTGGTTGTAATAACTTTAAATATAGTAGACTATGATGTATGCCATATTCTTGTTGATAATGAAAGTTCAGTCGATGTCTTATTTTATA
This sequence comes from Cocos nucifera, assembly GCA_006176705.1. Lineage (NCBI taxonomy): Eukaryota > Viridiplantae > Streptophyta > Magnoliopsida > Arecales > Arecaceae > Cocos > Cocos nucifera. Next base: position 9,797 of record QRFJ01004894.1, read on the forward strand.
ATGCTTTCTCTAAAATGTCTATACCCAATAATCAGCTCGGACTAATGAGTTCTTCATTGGTTGGCTTCACTAGTGATGCAGTGCCAATCGAAGGTATGATAAGTTTAAATATGGCTGCAGGATGATATCCGAAGTAGTCCAGGGTGCAAGTGGATTTTTTAGTGGTAAAAGCTCTATCTGCTTATAATGTAATTCTTGGCTGGTCTGACCTAAATGCACTTCGGGCAATAGTCTCAACCTACTATCTAAACTTGAAGTTTTCAATAAGCTGCGGGATTGAAGAGGTCAGGGGAGACCAAGCTTTGGCGAGACATTGTTACTCAATTGCCCTGCAAAGGGATAGACAGTCTGACCCTTGCCTTGCTGATGGATTGGATGTTCAGGATGACCTCACAGAAGAACAAGGAGAACCCATGAAAGACCTTATCTCAATCCCTTTAGATGGTGGAAATGAAGACCACATAGTATAGATCGGCTCTAATCTGAGAGAGGGGATACGAGAATAGCTCATTGAGTTCTTACGAAGAAATGCATGTCTTTGCTTGGGTCCCTGCTGACATGCCAGAAATTGATGCTGAAGTTATGGAGCATCGATTGGCTATTGATCCTAAATATCGGCCAATAAAAGAAAAGGTACATAGTCATATCCTAGAGAGATAGAAGGCAATTGCAGAAGAAGTCGACAAGCTCCTCAAGGTTGGATTCATCCAAGAAGTTTTCTATCCGAACTGGATTTCTAATGTAATCCTTGTCAAGAAGGCGAATGGCAAGTGGAGGATGTACCTAGACTTTAAGAAGTTGAAGAAGGCCTGTCTGAAAGATAGTTATTCTTTATCTAGAATTGATCAATTGGTGGATGCAACTTCAGGCCATGAGCTCCTCACCTTCATGGATGCCTTCTCTAGCTACAACCAAATCCAGATGGCACCAGAGGATGAGGAGAAAATTATTTTTGTTACTAACCATGGTCTCTATTGTTATAGGATCATGCCTTTTGGGATAAAAAATATAGGATCAACATACTAGCACCTAGTCAATAAGATCTTCAAGGAGCAAATCGATTGCAATATGGAAGTATATGTAGATGACATACTTGTCAAGAGCCGAGCTTCATCAAATCACATAGTTGATCTTAAGGGGGCACTGAGTAGATGACATACTTGTTAAGAGTCGAGCTTCATCAAATCATATAGTTGATCTTGAGGAGACCTTCAATGCTCTATGGAGATACAAGATAAAATTGAACCCAACCAAGTGTGCCTTTGGTGTGACTTCGGAAAAGTTCTTAGGGTTCATGGTGTCGAGATGCGGGATTGAAACAAATCCAGAAAAAATTTGGGCCATCCAGGAGATGTCTACTCTAAAATTGATAAAAAAAGTTTAGTGCCTAGCAGGAAAGGTGGCGGTCCTTAACCGCTTTGTCTCAAGATTGGTAGAGCGATGTATGCCCTTCTTTCGAGTTCTCAAACAGCCAAAGAACTTCTGCTGGGATACTAAATGTCAACGAGCATTTGAAGAACTCAAAAACTATCTCGACTCACCTCTCCTATTGGCCAAGCCTAAACCTAAGAAAGAACTATTTTTGTACCTGGTGGTCTCTTCAGAGGCCCTTGTAGCAGTCCTAGTCAAAGAAAAAGTGAAAGCGCAGTGGCCGATCTGAAGAAAAAATACTATTTTTCATCATAGGATCGTGCAAATCTGATCAGATCTGAGGGAGATTTCACTAAAAATTTTTAAACAATCTGATCAAATCTAAGAGTTCTTAGATCTAATCATAATGATCTAATATTAAAAATTAAAAATTATAATTATAATTTTAAGTACATGATTGGGTAATCTAATTATCCTGTAATGATCCTATTGATTCCTAATGTTCTAGAAGGAGCCACGCATGCACCTGACCTCTACCAGTATCCACTCGAGTAGGATCTGAACGTCTTCTCCTCATGAATCTTTCTTCCAAAAATTAGATCTGGATCTAATCTGAAGAACCTTCAAAACTATTTCTGAAGGTAGCTCGTCTGTCACATGAACACCATCGCGTAGATCCTGAATATTATGCCAAAAACCTTGGACCTTCTTCTTAGATTTGTGCCTAACTTTTTAGGGTTGTAGAAGAAAAGAAGAGAGAGGATAAAGGAGGTGTGAGATATCAGGGATGGTAGACATTGGGCATAGAAAATTATTTCTTTCATTGAATGCACTTTAACATGAGAAATTCTTTTATGTCCAATGCCTACTTAAAGTACCTTTTGATCAAAATAACTTATTTATTTTATTGTTAGGACTCTAAAACTTATTTTTCATAAAAAAACATCAGATCTCATCAATTTTTTTCAAAAAAAATGATTCAAAAAATATCAGCACGAGTAGATAAGGAAGAGTCTACTGCGCCTAGGACTCTTCCCTCAAGAGTTTGATCCAAATCAAACTCTATCATAACTTAGTCTAGATATCTCTAAAAATCACAAAATTTGGTACACCCAATGCATAACTCATGCTCTATCACATATCCAAAAATTAGATCAAAATAATTTCTAAAACCTTTTATAAAAGCATCTAATCAGGTGACCCTCAATTCTCTCAAATAGGTCAACTTTTGACCCTAGTCCAATTTGACTATGAATGGATTTAATTTCTATAATTAATCTGATCTGAACTTATTCTAGTTAGATAAAAATAAATTCATTCTAAATACAAGAATGAGTCAAATCAAATTTGACTTGATTGCAATAAATCTGAAAGATTTCAGAAGGAGAAAGTCAGGCTCAACCATGTGCTAGAACGATTACCTTGAATCTGATTGGATCTAATCTAAATCAATCAAACTGGCTTAGCTCAATTGATGACATCTAGATCCAAACTCTTGTTTGTATAACTCGGTTAGATTCAATTCTGTATGGTAATGAGATATGTCACGATCTCCATCATCAACATCATCAAAACACCTTTCGATGGACTAGAACTTTTCTAATTCATACAATTAGAATGATTGATCATCAAAATCATCCTAATTGCTCTCAAAATCTATCAGTGATACCTAACAGTATATGGCAGTAATCCATCAAAACTGAAAGTGAACCTCTCGGTATAGTTACTTGTGTGATTGGGTTCTTCTATCTTGAGCCCCGACAGGATTAGACTTAAGGTGACTCATCAAACCCAATGTCCATCATATGAATTAATCATTCAATCGAGTCCAATGTGAAATCTTAATAGAAACTCTTTTTATCATCTTCACTCTTTCATGGCCATGGACTTATGGACTCAATCTCATGATTATCATAGAGCTACTCATCTACTGAGGTAGATAGATCCCCTATTGGTGCAATCCAATTCCTATAATGAACATGCTATAGCCAACATACACCTCAGAATTCTGAATGACTAGGAGATCAAGTTATGGTATAGTCAAACTGTAACACCCTTAAGCTAAACTACTGATATACCTCAGATCAAAGAATCAGACACAACACTACAACATTGAGTCAATTATCGACGAGAAGGTAGACTTCCATATGACTACTCGAGATGGTCACGTTCAGTACCGTCATTCTCTAACAAGTACCTGTACTCTCGCTCTGGTGTCTCCATACCATAGACTCAAGATACATCTATCCTAAGAAAATGATCATACACCAATCTTTCAGATCAATCAACATCCTCGTAATGATCTTACGGTTGGGAGCAGCTTATGAGTTAATTATGAAAATTCATGTCTTAAATTTTTAAATCTTGAAAATATGAATTGTCATTACCATTAACTCAAAGGATGTATCATAGATACTTTTAAATATACACTATTATAAAAAATAATCTATTTATTAATTTATAGTCAAAATTATAAAATTATTCTTAGTAGTGTATTATAGGTGACAGCCAATCTGACTTCTAGAGCACACATCTAACACAACCTACTACATAAGTCGAGTCTTGAGAGATGCCAAAATCAGGTATACTAAGTTAGAAAAACTAATTTATGCTCTACTGATTGCAGCCCTGAGACTTCGACCTTATTTTCAAGGGCACACCATAACTCTCCTCTTTGATCAACCAATCAAGATAGTTCTTCACTAAATAGATACCTCCAGAAGAATCACAAATTAGGAAATTGAGCTCATAGAGTTTGACATCAATTTTCATCCTTAACCGTCAATTAAAGCTTAAATATTAGTGGATTTCATAGTGGAATGCACTATCTCGGATGAGGTTGAACTGAAATAGAATGAGGTCAGCATTCCATGGTTGCAGTCAAGCTCGTCTGAAGAAAAGGCCAATCTTTCTAAAAGATTCTGGGCATTCTATGTTGATGGCTCATCTAATGCTTCAGGCACAAGCGCCGATTTGATCTTGGTAAACCCACTAGGAGTCATTGCCGAATACACGTTGCGCTTTGAATTTTTCATAACAAACAATGGAGCCAAATATGAAGCTCTGGTAGCAAGACTAAGGATAGCCAAGGAGTTGGCAGCGGACCGGCTCCAAGTGTATTGTGATTTTCAGTTGGTGGTCGGACAAGTTAGTGGCAATTATGAAGCTTGAAAGGAAAGTATGATAAAATATCTCGAGAAAGTAAAGAACTTGATTTTGATTTTCAATCATTTCAACATTCAGTAGATTCCAAGAATAGAAAATACCATAGCCAACCTCCTCTCCAAATTGGCCACACTGGCTCCAGCCAAACTGCCTAAGGAAGTCTTCTTCAAAGTCCTAAAATGCTCAAGTTTGGAAGAACCACAGTCTGTGATGTAGGTTGAGCATAAGCCAAGCTGGATTGATCCACTAGTCACTTACCTCAAAGATAGAGTTCTATCACATGACCCAAAAGAAGCTTAAAAATTAAGGAATCAAGCCTCCTGGTATGTTCTTTACGAAGGCAAATTATACAAATGGTCGTATTCATTACCACTCTTAAAATGTCTCCAACCTTTCGAAGCCGACTTTGCATTATGGAAAGTGCATGAAGGAATCTATGGGAGTCATTTGGGAGTTCGATCCTTATCTCACAAACTACTTTGGCAGGGCTATTATTGGTCGATAATGTAGCATGACTCTATAGAATATGTTAGAAAATGCGATCGTTGTCAAAGAAATGCAAGTATTCAAAGACAACCAGCCTCTGAGCTTACACCCTTGAGTGGCCCTTAGCCATTTGCACAATGGGGGATGGACATACTTGGACCCTTTCTCATGGCATCTGGATAATGAAAATTCCTACTAATGGTGATTGATTACTTTACGAAGTAGATCGAAGCCAAACCTTTGGCCAAAATCACTAAGGTAAAAGTATAGGACTTTATCTAGAAGTCCATTGTTTGCAGATTCGGCCCACCTCAGACCCTCATAATAGATAATGGGCGACAGTTTGCTGGAACAAAGTTTATCAAATTTTGTGAAGACCTAAATATACCTCATAATTTTACATCAGTAGCTCATCCATAGGCAAAGAGCGATGCTGAGGTAACCAACAGAACCCTGCTATAAGATATTAAAGCAATACTTGAGAAAGCAAAGAAGACTTGGATAGATGAACTCTATCATGTACTCTAGGCATACCAAACTATCCAAAGATTGCCAACTGGGGAGACTCCATTTGCCTTAACCTTTGGAACAGAAGCTATCATTTCAATAGAACTTAAGCTTTCGTCAGCACGAGTTGTGGCATTTAATGAGCAGCAGAACTCACAAGATCTTAGGGCTAACCTTGATTTATTGGAAGAAAGAAGGAAAGAAGCTTGAGTTTAGATGGCAGCTTATAGGCAGAAAGTAGCTCGCTACTACAACTCAAGGGTCAGAGGCAAAGAATTCAATGTGGGAGATCTGGTACTTCGACGAGTGGCTGTTTCACAACCTAAAAATCAAGAAAAGCTTGCTCCAAATTAAAATCGCTCGTATGAAGTCAAGGAGGTCGTCTAGCCTAAAACTTATTACTTAAAGGAGCTCGGAGGGACAACACTCCAGTGATCCTAGAATTTAGAGAACTTGCAAATGTATTACCAGTAATCTTATCTTAATAAAATTTTCTCCTTTCAATGTCTCTATCTTTTGGTGCAAAATTATATAACGATAGAAAACAACTCAAGCGAACTTCATTTTTAAGCAAAGTGAAGACCTCATTAATCTAAGACGAGATGAGGGGAGAGGTCTTTTCAACGGCCCTTACGTGCCCTTATAACCCTGTTAGGAATAGGAGGAGAACCTCATCCTAACATGAGCAAAATGAAGACCTCGTTAATCTAACATGAGATGAGGAAAGAGGCTCTTTCAACGACCCTTACATGTCTCTATAGCCCTATTAGGAATAGGAGGAGAATCTTGTCCTAACATGAGCAAAGCGAAGACCTCATTAATCTAAGATGAGATGAGAGGAGAGGCCCTTTCAACGACCCTTACATGTCCCTACAGTCCTATTAGGAATAGGAGGAGAACCTCATCCTAACATGAGCAAAGTGAAGACCTCGTTAATTTAAGACGAGATAAGAAAAAAGGCCCTTTCAACAGTCCTTACGTGCCCCTACAGTCTTATTAGGAATAGCAGGAGAACCTCGACCTAACATGAGCAAATCTAAGACCTCATTAATCTAAGACGAGATAAGAAGAGAGGCTCTTTCAAAAGCCTTTACGTGCTCCAACAGCCCTATTAGGAACAAGAGGAGAACCTTATCCTAACATGAGCAAAGCGAAGATCTCATTAATCTAAGACAAGATGAGGAAAGAGGCCCTTTCAATGACCCTTATGTACCCCTATAGTCCTATTAGGAATAGGAGGAGAACCTCATCCTAACATGAGCTATTAGCCCTTTGTTCGAAGAGGAGAACCTCGTCCTAACAAGACCAATTACATAAAAAAAAGAAGGAGAAAAGCGATCGAAGTCATAAGATGGACTAGATTCCTCTGACTTCGGGCTATCGGCCCCAACCATCACCAGAGCCTATTTCAGCCTAAAGATCTCCTCTTCAAGCTCCTTCCTTTTCAGTAGGCTATCAACAAATATCCTATCAGTCCACTAGAATTTGTCTTCAAGTTCCCACCGCTGCTTCCTCAGAACCTCAGACTTGGTCTTCACATCCTTAACAGCTTGCTACTCGTAGGTCAGCTAGAGCATTAGTCATTAGACTTTGGCCTTCTCTATCCCAATCGACTCCAAAAGCTCACCAATGATCCTCTTCAAAGAGGCGATCTCCTCCGACTCCCTACTAATACCAGCTTGATAGCAGTCATCTAGTCGCTTTTGGAGCCAAACTACTTCGCTATTAGCAGCACGAAACTTCTGCTCCAATGAAAATATCCTCCCACTCCAACCCATTGGGTAAGAATAATAGGCAAGCTCAGCATCGTGCAGTTGCTTCTAAAATGTAGAGAACCTCTGGGACCAATTCCATTCCTACCAATCTTTGTCAGTAGATCACGACGAACTCCCTTCCAACAATTGGATTTTCTCCTTCGCCACTTTGAGCTCAACCTTATGGGAATTGATCTTCACTGTCAGTGCCCAAGACTTGTTATTGACGCTTTTCTTGAGCTCAGCTAATTCTCTCTCAAAGTTGCCCTTTCGAATGCTGAAACTTGTAGTGTCCTTCTTATGCAATTTTCGGAGGTGGGTGACTTCAATCGTCTCCTCTGAAGCATTCTTCTGGGACCTTTGAAGCTCATCCTTAATCTTCTTTAGCTTCTTTTTTAAATAATGAATCTCTTTTTTCAAATTTTTAATCATTGATTTTAAAGGAACTCCCTGAGGCAGTGGATCGGCATCAATCAGGGATTGCATCCAATGTGCAAAAAACACTCAAAGGTATTGACAAAAAGAAGTTTGCTTTCATTTAACCAAAACTTTTTCAAGTATAGAGTAAAATAGAAAGAGAAAAAGAAAAAATACAACTACTCGAGATTCTGAACCTCGAGAGGTGTGGTGGCAGATGAAGTCGGGGTGCTCTCAGTTGCTTCTAGTTCTTGGGTAGGCTCAAATGCCTCCATGGCAGGCTTGGATGAACCAAGGACAGGCTCAATGTGAGAAAGGTCGGCTATGGTGTTGGATGGCCCTGCATCTTCATTGGGATCCTCCTTCTCTAAAATGCTTAGATCAAGTTTGAGAAATTTTTGGGCCACTCTATCTTCACAAAGTTTGAAGCCCTTGATAAATGCCTATTGGCCGAATGTGATATTCAGCTTCTTCATTTCAAAGGAGGCTTTGAATTCCTCCATGGTGTGGGCTGTCGCCTTCGAAATTGACTTCATCTCTTGAGCCTCCAGTTCGGTGGCTTTACCCTCAGCTTTCTTCCTCATCTCCTCCTCCAGGGCCAGTGCAGCCTTGAGATCGGCTAAGATGAACTCCTCTTTTTGGAGCATACCCTGGAGGCTCCTAACTTCCACCGCCTTCTCCTCCATGAAGCGCTCAACCTCGGTGGCCTTTCACCAAAGGAGATTGATCTCAACTTGAAGATCCTTCTAGACCTTTAGTGCTTTCGCCTCTTGGCGATGCCCCCTTTTAAGATGGATGAGTATTTGGTGACCCAACTGCCACAGACAAACAATGTCAGGATAGAGAAAAGAAGAACGAGAAAAAAAACTTGATAAGGTGGTTACCTTAAGGATAGTCCCAAGGGATCTCCAGACGAGCTCCATCTGATCGAGGTCGGCCATGCAGTCCACCACCTCGAGAAGGATGAACTTGTCAATCAAATCACAGATTACACCCAGGTTATCGAAGGGGTCTTTTCCCAGACCATTGCTACCACTGTCAGTTGGCTCAGTTGGATGAGCCTTGCAGGCAATCTTCATGATAGCTGACTTTTTCTTCTTCCTCTCCTTTCCTTCCTCTATCTTGGCAGGAGGTTCGAGAGCCTGATCCCTGATAGAAGGACTCGAGGATTTAGGAGGAAAGGAGCCTCCTTCAGTAGCATCCACATCGACAGTCGGGATGACTTCGACGACCTCGGGGTTGACATTGGAGGCAACAGGAGCTGTAGAGCTCAGGGCGCCGACCTTCGCTTTCTTTGAACTTTCATCTGGGGCCTTCCCTTTCCTCTTCCTCTAGGCATAAAGGCCCTTAGTAAGTATCCCCACGGCTTTGGTATCCATCTCTGCAATAAGAGAAAAATTTTAGTCAGCCAAAATGCATCTAAAATCTCATGAGGACTCCAAAAGGAAAAAGTATACCAATGGGGTCAAGAGGGCTTAAGCCCAGATTGAACAAGGTTTGCTCTTTTAGAAGGTCAAGAAGAAGAGGAGCTCAGTATGCCTTAAGCTTATTGGAAGATTCGAGGTCAGCTCTATCTAGACTAGGAGCTCGATGAACTGATTTTCTAAGAAAGCCCTAGGGAGGGAGATCCAGCATTAAGGTCGGACAGTGCACGAAGAAGTACTTTTTCTTCCAATTATGAATGAAAGAAGGAGCGCCTTTCTAGAGCCCCTTCTTTCCAAACTAGAGAAAAAAGTACCATCAGTTCTTGGTGGAAGGATGGTGCTTGAAGATATAAAAATTTCTAAAGAGCGAGACGATCGGGTGAACCACGACGAGATGGCAAAGGAAAAAAAACTCGATCACGAATTTGAAGAAATTTGGTACTATAGAAGCAAGGAAGATATTCAAAAAGTGAAAGAGTGCACTACGAAATGGGAGAGTGGAAGTCAAAGCCCAGCACGCAAAGATTTTAAGTACAAACAAAACTGACCGATCAGAGGGGAACTAGCTCGATCACCTGATCGGGGATGTTCGAGGTCATACTCTTGGGGGATCCCATACTGAATCCTAATTAAAGATAGGTCATTCAGGGTCAAGATGCAAGGAATAGTATCTGGTACAAAGGGTTAATGAGACATACTCCTTGGCTCGACCTCTGCAAAGGGGATGGGGGCTAAGAAGGTCGGACTGGATGAACCCCAGGAATCGACGGATTGAGAAGTTCCAAAGGACATCTACATCGAAATCAACTTAAGAAAAACCTCCAAAAAATAGAAATATGAAGTACAAGAATTCCTATGGAGAAACTGGAAGAACGAGAAACAAAAGTTGCAAGAGTAATCAAAAAGAAAGGTTGTGGAGCTAACCTAAATCGATTGGGAAAGGCAAGGAGATGATGAGCGCGATGAAAATCAAGCGGAGGAGCATCTAGGGCCAGGGAGAATGGATAAAGAAACTAGAACTCTCGGGTGGAAGGAAAGCGAGAACTAGAGGGAGAAGAAGGCTCAGGCGAGATGAGTTTCGAAGAAGAATGGAGGACTTAAATAGCTAGGAGAAGCTCGAGGCAGTTATGATTGTAGATCTCCTTCGGTCGAACATCATGCGATGCATGTCCCACTCATCATGGTAGGTGGGTGGTGTCGGGTAGAGCCTTTATTGCGCCATATCTCGGACAGCATTTCGGTGGGAGTTTCGAAAGGTTGTCTCTTCAAAATCACATCATAATTAAAGAAGTTTTGGTGCCAGCATGAAAATCACCAAAACTTTCTGCCTGGTGAGCACGAAGCATGGGATCGAACTTCGGTGGTTGACTTTTTACTCCCTTCCTTTGAATTTTGAACTCGGAAGTAGGGGGACTATTATTGGAGATAAACCCCGGTCTTGCCAAAATTTGGTTTGGAGCTCGATCGAAAGATATTTATAACTGCTGAAGAACTCCAATCACGGCTTTAACTATCTCCTAAAAAATGGCCGCTTCTTCTTCAAAAGGACTTCTCCGCCAATCGAACTCCTTCCGGACTTCTCCTTCATATGGACTTCTCCACCAATAGAACTACTTTAAGACTTCTCCTTCAGACGGACTTCTTCGCCAGTCGAACTAGTCTCGGACTTCTCTTTCAGATGAACTTCTCCACCAGTCAAAACCCTCTCAGACTTTTTCTTCAGACGGACTTCTCTGTCAGTCGAACTACTCCCAAACTTCTTCTTTAGATAGACTTCTCCACCAATCGAAGTTTTCCCGAACTTCTCCTTTAGATGGACTTTCCCTCTGTGTCACTCTCAGGAATTTCTCTCTGACACCAGAAGGACCTTAGCATCTAAATTTGATACAGCGAATATCAGTCAAGGCATGATCGATCCTAAGGGACATCCAAACCACTCAGGAGCTACCGTAACTAGAACTCCTTCACCACCCCTGGTCGATCTATCCAAACTTCAACTATTAAAATCCAACAGACTGGCACGTCATGACAAACGACGACTCATCCTCTATAACTCCACTGTCAAGCAGTTACGGCTATCACCATTAGTTTGTTACAAGCTCCGTTTATAAAAGAAATTCTCTAGATATGTTTTCTCTAGGCTCTCATTCTCCTTCTCATTACTCTGCTCTTCAATTTTTTGAGCACTTCATTTCAGTTGGCCAAAAAAGCTGACTTGACTGTTGAAGGGTCCTGCCAGGGCCATCACCTCCAACTTCATATGAAACTTTATTTTGTAGGTCACCGACATCAACCTCTTCTTCTCCAACTCTAGCTCGATCTGGCATCAATCAGATTTCGCACCAATAGTATCCGACGGCTAGGTAGATCGAACGTGTAGAACAATATTCTTAGAACCCATGTGGATATAGTTTCTATATAATTCATCCTTTTGATCAAAATGCTCGTAGGATATCTCAAAGTTTAACTATCAATTCCAATTAGGTCATCCATATTATATTTCAAAATATTAAATCCATCTCATGGATTATGATAAGTGGTAAAAATACACTAATAAAAATATTAAATTATAAAATAAATTAATTTATTTTTAAAAAATAATACTTTTATTAATCTTATATAGGATAGAAGGCCACTAATATGAAGATCTTATTTTTCTGGTTCAGATGAAATAAGTTTCAAGCAAAACAGACCACAAACGAGCCTAAAATTGAATTTCAAGGAAATAAAAAAAATTCAAAAAATAATAAATAATATTTAAATGCCAGTCGGTCCAGTTCAAACCGGCCCGGCCTGACCACACTCAGAATCAGATCGACTGCCCACTGATGCCCCACTGACATCGCACTGACATCAGGATTTTTTGTGGCCCATAGACTGCTATAGTAACTAGAGTGAGGGGTATATCGAGGATTTCATAAGGACGAGCGCGTTCCAATTGGCTGAAGAAAGTGCGGTCTACACAATGCCGGGCTTGTGCACGGTCTATAGAGGACATTTTGAGAATTTTGTCGGATTCGATGGATGCTATTTGCTGCTTTCTCATCTGATGGTGAAGAATAAGGTGCTGATGGACGGCTGATCTTCCAGTCGATCAAGATCCAATGGTGGCCAGGTGATCCAATTTTTAAACTAAGAATCAGAGGCTTCTTTGGGTGCAATCTGATAATCCAGATTTGATCTTCAAGGTTGATCCGATGGTCTAAATGAATTTTGACTTGATTTGAGTTTTTAAAATAATTTTTGAGTGGTTTTTGGCCCATTTGATCGACATCCAATGGTCAGAATTGATCTAGAGCTCGTTTTTAGTTATTTTGAGAGTTTTAAATCCAATTTCAATGAAATTTTGACCTAAGATCATTCAGATTGGCCTATTTAAAGACCCGTTGCCTGCTGTTGCCGAAGAGAATAGGTGGAGAACAAAAACAAAGGGCTTGGGAATAGTTTTAGGAAACCTGTAACAAAGAGTTGAAAATAGAGGAATAGAGAGAGAGAACTAAGGAAGGGTTTTAGAGAGTTTGAGGGAGAAAAATAGGGTTTGAGAGAAGAGATAGGAAGAGTGCTTTAATTTTATTTTTTTTTCTTTTCTTCTTCCTTTCTTCATGATTTTTCTTTCGACGAGTGACCAGTATAAGAAGCTGCTCTTCTTCTTCATCAAATTCTCCACACCAAGAGCAACGGACGATCAATTTTAGTGAACAAACAGTCTAATTTCTTCATGCTTTTTATTTTATTTAAAATTTTTGATCTTGTTACCATGAACTAAATTTTATTTTACTAAGGCTAAGGTGTAGCCACTCTTTTTGATACAATATTAAGTATGATTTATTTTAAATTTTAAATTTTAAATTTTATTCATGAGGAGTATATAGATCTAATCTTAATGCTTTTAGATTATTTGCCATCTTCTAATTGATCTGATGAACATAGATGATACGGACCAAGTACATCTATGTTATTGCTTCTTAATTTATATACCTTGTATTATGAATCAATTTAGAATTTATATGCATACGAAAATTTTAGTGCACTTTGGATGCAGTGAATTTTAATTAGAGAGTTTCACAAAAACTTAATGCATCAATATTTATTTAAATTATACCTGGTCCAAAGGGTAGTTAATAAATATTGATAGTTTTGCTATGCCTGGATCAAAGAATAGTGAATAATCTAGAAGACTCTACCATCACATGAAATAAAATTAACTTAATAACCTGAATATTGTATTGATTGAGTTGGTAAACTGATTGCCTTAGTAACCTATTGCTCTTGAGTTTAAAATCCTAAAAATTATACACTCTATTTTCTTGCAAATTTTTAATTATTTTTTATTTTTTTTTATTTTTTTAAAATCTTATAAATTGATCTTCTAAATAAAGTTTAGAAAAGATTATTTTTAGTACTTGTTTTTTAATCCTCTAGGGACGATACTCTACTCACTTACTTTATTATTTGATCGATTGGTGCACTTGCCATAGCTATAGATTAGTATGCATCAAGTTTTTGGCACCGTTGCCAAAAATTATGTCTAAAATAATATTAAAATTTTGATCCTAGCTTTAGTTTAAAATTTTATTTTTAATTTTTATTCTTCCTTTATTTCTAGATTTGTTTGGTATATGTCACGTATTGGACATAGTGACTTAGTATCTTTAAATCCAGAAATTGAAAGGACCATCAGAAGAATACAACAAAAAAGGAACATGATAGCTAAAGATCCTAACAACATCAATCTGAGATTGGTAATGGCGACCAAGGGATGGCAAGAAGCTATTCGAGTGGCACATCATCCATTAAACGATTACATCACACCATCTATAGTCGAGGCAGCTTCGAGCATCAGGAGACCACCTGTGCGAGCAAATAACTTCGAAATAAAATCGGCAATGATCCAGATGATTCAATCAAATGTTCAATTCAATGGACACATGCATGATGATCTGAATGCCCATATTTCAAATTTTCTTGAACTTTGTGATACTTTTAAAATTAATAGGGTGTCGAATGATGCTATTAGATTAAGGTTATTTTCTTTCTCTTTATGAGACAAAGCTAAAAATTGGCTTCATTCTCTTCCTGCAGGTTCTATCACAACTTGGGATGCCTTAGCCTAAAAATTCTTAGCCAAATACTTACCACCTTCCAAGATTGCCAAGATGCATAATGATATCACTTCTTTTGTGCAGATGGACATGAAGATACTATATGAGGCTTGGGAGCTTTTTAAGAAACTGCTGAGGAGATATCCACATCATCAACTACTTGTATAGCTTTATGTACAAACTTTCTATAATGGTTTATCTCCTACTAATCATTCTATGATTGATGTAGCAGCAGGACGAACCATTAATCAAAAAATGAAGGAAGAAGTCTTTGATCTGATCGATGAGATGGCATCAAATAGCTATCAGTGGCAAATAGAATGCATGATGCCGAGAAGACCAGTAGCTGTGCAGGGAGTAGATTGCATGCCAACCTTACTAGCTGAAATTGCAGTCCTTAGAGCCAAAGTCAACAACCCAAAGGGAACAGCTATGCATGTTCAGAGCATCACTTATGACCTGTGTGGAGGAGGACACGATACAAGCAACTGCTAGACAGGTAATCCTTTTGCTAAAGCTACTAATATAGCTAATTATGTTGGTAATTTTTTTAGGCCCCAACAAAACAATCCCTACTCCAACGCATACAATCAAGGGTGGAGGCAGCATCCAAATTTCTTATGGAGCAATCAAAATGCAGCACAATAGCCACCCCCGGGGTTCCAAGTACCTAAAAAGAAGTCCAACATGAAGGAGCTTATAGTCAAATTCAAGCAAAACCAAGAAGCAACTATAAAAAATTTGAAAGCCAAGCTTAGGCAGGACCAAGCAGCAGCAATTTGAAACTTGGAGATGCAAATAAGTCAAATGGCTAAGATAATCTCTGAGAGACCTTAGGGATCCTTGCCTAGCAACAAGGAGACCAATCCAAGGGAGCAAGTCAATACTATCACCCTAAGAAGTGGTAAAAAGCTAGAGGAGCCACATCAGAAGAAAGAGATTGAAGAGCCAACTATAAATAAGGAACCATCAACTAAAATTTGTCAGTCACCAAAACAACCAGTAGATGGATAATCTCTAGATATAAGTTCATCGATCCAAATGTAAAGCCCTATATGCCACCACTACCATTCCTAGAGAGACAAATATAGCATCCAGATAAAGAGTTTTCTAACTTTTTTAAAATTTTAAAGAATTTACATATTAATATTTCTTTTGTAGATGCTATCACTCAAATGCCCAGGTATGCCAAGTTTCTCAAAGAAATTCTAACAAATAAGAAAAAGTTGAAGGAGCATGAGAGAATAAATTTGAATGAAGAATGCTCAACAATACTTCAATACAAATTACCACATAAGCTAAAAGATCTAGGGAGTTTTACTATCCCTTGCATTATTGTTGATTGTAGTTTTGATAAAGTTTTATGTATTTTAGGAGCAAGTATTAATCTCATATCTTTTTCTATTTTCAGGAAGCTGGGTCTAGGAGAACCGAAGCCTACCACTATTACTCTTTAATTAGCTGATAGATCCATCAAATATCCAAGAGGTATAGTGAAGGATGTCTTGATAAAGGTAAATAAGTTTATTTTTCCTGTTGATTTTATTGTTCTTGATATGGAAGAAGATTATGATGTATCCCTTATCTTAGGGTGACCCTTTTTAGCTACTGTAGGAGTTTTAATAGATGTTCAACAAGAAAAATTAATTCTTAGTGTCCCGGACAAATAAGTTACTTTTAATATTTTTAAAGCTATTAAACATCCCGATGATAATCAAACTTATTTTCGAATTGATGTTATTGATAATTTAGTTTATGAGTATTCTTTAGAAAACATGTTTGAGACTATGAAAGCTAGCAATGTCCAATTGAAAGAGGATTCGACTAAACATGAAAGTATTCCGATTGAAGTAGTACCAGATTGATTCAGCTCAGAACTCAAAGAAAATCAAGCTGAAGACTATAAATCAGAACTACTAGATAGGTTATTTCTTTTCTTTTTAGTTTTGATTATTTTTATTTTTTTTATTTTTCAATAATTTATTATTGCTCTTTTACTGCTTCGGTGTGTATTTTCAATTTTGCAGAGAAAAATTAATGAGAACTCAAGCCAAATTTTAAAGCTTCAAAGAACCAGACTGAACCAAATCAGGTGTATTCCTTCCTATCCTTTATTGCATCTTTTATTTTTTTTCTCCATTAAGACAATGCAGAATAAGTTGGGGGTAAGAAAAATTTTTGAAAAAAAAAACTTTTTAAACCACGTGTCTAGAAGAAAATCTTGAGCAAGATAGATTGAAAAAGTGATAAAAGTTAGAAGTATCTGCTAATGAATGTAACGAGTTAAAGAAGTAGATTAGTTGGTCAGACTTTTAGCAACTACTTAGGTCATCTAAAGACTATTAGCACTTCTAATTTCACATGCACACTAACAAGGCAAAGTAGGTATTGATTATAAGGCCAACTGAATATTTAATTATCATTCAAAATTGTTAATTAATATACATTCTAATCAAAGAAACTTGAATTTAAGGAAAGAGCTACCTGCCTAAAAATAAAGTGCAAAAGATAGAGTATATGTGGATTGCCCAAAGCTTAGTAACTAGATCTCTGTACCTAGATCAAGTGTAGAGATTCACATAAAATGGTGGAGGAAAGGCCAGGATGCTCAGCACAAAAAAAAAAAAAACAACAAGATAGTGTGAAAGCTACCTTAATTCATGAGTTTAGAATTAAAAATGTATAGAAAATTAATCAAAATAGGTAATAAGAGAGGATACTTTTATCCTTTAAATTAATATTGAAATGCTTATTAGATATATGTGCCGTAAAAGCCAGAATTGGCTGACAATTGTAATACACTTCTAGGGGCAAAATTATAATTTTGACTAAAATCAATAAATAGGTTATTTTCTATCACATATGTGTATTTAGTGTCTGTGATACATCCTTTGAGTTAATGGCAATGATAATTCATATTTTCAAGAGTTGAAAATTTAAGACATGAATAATCATTATTAACTCAGAAATTGCTCCTGACCATAGGATCATCACGAGGATGGTGATTGATTCGGAAGGTTGGTGTACAATCGCTTCTCTTTAGTAGATGAGTCTTGAGTCTACGGTGTGGAGACACCGAAGCGAGAGTACAGGTACTCGTTAGAGAATGAGGGCACTGAGCGTGACCACCTCGAGTAGTCATTAGGGAGTCTACCTTCTCATCAATGACTGACTCGATGCTGCAGTAGTGTGTCTGGTTCTTTGACCTGAGATGCATCGATAGTTCACCTTGAGGGTGTTATAGTTTGACTACACCATTACTCGGTCTCCTAGCCATATGGAACCCTGAGGTGTATGTTGGCTATAGCATGTTCATTGTAGGAACTGGATGGCATCAAGATGGAATCTATCTACCTCGGTGGTAGAGGAGCAGCCCTATGATAATCATGAGAATCAAGTCCAGAAGCCCATGGCCATGGCAGAGTGAAATAATAGAAAGAGTTTCTATTTAGATTTTCACATTGGACTCGAATCGAATGATTACATCATATGACAGAAACTAGGGTTTGACGAGTTTACCTTAACCCTAATCTGATCGGGGCTCAAGATAGAAGAACTTAATCACACAGGTAGCTGCACCAAGAGGTTCGCATTCAGCTCTGATGGGTTGCCACCATATACTGCTAGGTGTCACTGGTGGATTTTGGGAGCAATTAGAATGATTTAGATGATCGATCATTCTAGCTGTTCGAATCAGAAGAGTTCTGATCCATCGAAAGGAAGTTTCGATGATGTCGATGATAGAGATCATGACATATCCCATTACCATACAGAACTGAATCTAACTGGGTCACACAAACAAGGGTTTGAATCTGGTGATCATCAATTGAACTGATCTAGTTCAATTGATCTGAATGAGATTCAATTAGGTTCAAAGAAATCGTGCTAGCACTCGATTGAACCTAACGTTCTTCTTTTTCTATCATAAATAAGTTGTCCTATCTGAGCCAAAGGAGTTTGTGCTCAATCAGAGGCCTTCATATGGTCTGACTGGAGGTTGTCCAAGTCAGAAAAGGATTGTCTTATTTTGTAAGACATTACCTACCATTTTTGGTCACCTGCCATTTCTTGTTCTTTGACTTTGGTCAAAAGTCTACCTTTGACTGGTCAAACGTTGACCATTGACACTTTGACTTTTGACCACATGTCATGCACCTATTGGAGAGCTGGTGGGGGCCTGTCCCCCTGCCAGAACCTGGCAAGGAGAAGGGCGCATGCCACCCTAGGCGTGTGCCCAAGTTGGAGGCGCCTAGGAGTCCTTGTTGGACAAGGACTCCATCTCCTTTTTGGATTCCAATTAGAGTTCTTCTAAGAACCAACTTTGACTGGTCTTAGGCACCCTCTAAGGAGGAATCCTAGGGGACTCTATTTCCACCAATCAGATTTAGATCTGATTTCACAAAGGATTGTGATTGGTTGGGAAGAAGAGGAGTTGGATCACAGCTAGTCTATAAATAAGACCCTGTACCCAACTCAGACATGACATGAGATTGAAGCTAAGAGTTTCCATACGCCCCAAGGCTGCCTCTCCCCTCCTTCTCCATGCCAAACCACCTTCTCCCCTTGCTCTCCACGTCCAAAAGGAGTTTTGGATTTTTGCTGGTGCGATTCAAGCAAGAGAAAGGCGATCAAAAGCAAGAAGGCTGCGCTGCTGCAAAGGATGACTGCTGATCTTCAAAAGGAGTTTTGAAGATCCTCCAGATCAGATCCAGATCTAATTTTTGGAGATGTGATAGAGAAGAAGAGGATCTCCAGATCCAGCCTAAGTGGATACCGATAGAGGCCAGGCACTTGCATGGCTAGATCCAGAACCTTCCGCTGCATACAGGATCATCAACAGGGTAATAGGATTACCCAAATCAGGTAAATTAAATTTGATTTAATTTATCTTTATTTATTTTATTTATTAAAATAATATTAATTAAATCTAAAATATTCCAAGATCTGATACAGATTAAAGAGAAAATTTTTGAAATATATCTCTTGATCTGATCAGATCTGAACGAACCTGGACCGGGAAATCAGGATTTTCCTTCAACTGGTATCAGAGCCATGGTTCTAAAAATATTTAGATCTAATTTTAAATTTTTTTTAATTAGAAAATAATTGATTTTAGATATCACATGAGATGTGATCAGATCTGAAATTAGAAAAAATTAAAATTAAATGATTAGGATCTAAGATTAGAAGATATGCATGACTAGTTCTAGAATAGAATAGTCTTGCATGTTTTCAATTTAATTTGATTAACCCATATTTTAGATCCATTTATTTACTATTTTTTAATATTATAATGGTTATAATAACATCTAAAAAATAGTAAATAAAATTATTTAATTTTAAACATCATATGAGATGTGATTGATGCATGTCTAGACTAGTTGTAGAATAGTTCTACATAGTTGTCTAGATTAGGGTTTATTTTGATAAGATCAATTTAAATCTAATTTTTAGATTATTATGAGATAATTTAGATCTAAAAATATGCATGATTCGATACATGAGATGTATGCAAAATATGCCATGATTAGATCTACTTTGTATATGAGATATATGATATAGATCTGATACTGTTTTGTAGTATTGAATGTTCCTGATTAAGGCGTTCCTCTTGGCCGTCCGGATCATAAGAA
Source organism: Cocos nucifera (assembly GCA_006176705.1). Taxonomy (NCBI): domain Eukaryota; kingdom Viridiplantae; phylum Streptophyta; class Magnoliopsida; order Arecales; family Arecaceae; genus Cocos; species Cocos nucifera. Next base: position 29,656 of record QRFJ01004894.1, read on the forward strand.
CGAAGAAGGGTTTAAAGGCCCTCTCTTCCCATTTGATGGGGTGTTCTTATGATGTGTAGGGGTGCTGCGTGTTCGTCCTTAATCAGAAACCCAAAACTTACTTTCTGCAAAACCCTAGATCCTGAAACTCTAGGATTTATTGTGCATATTTTGTTTATGAACCCTACTTAATTAAGAATTAAGTTTATAAAATATTAATTAGGTCTAAAATTGAGAATTTCAGATCTAAGACATATTCATAATACTGGGTTCGGGCTTGGGTAGCTCAATTAGGTCTAAGCGGTTGATCAAACCGAATCAAGAGTTGGTTAGATGGGATCAACAATGCTTAAATTGACCAGCCTAATAGGATTAAGTCTGGGTCAAGATCGAGTCACGATCAAGCAAGACCTAATTAGGCTCAGAGGTTAGAGTCTAGATTGTAGGCTAACCCAATTGGTTCTGACTCAATAATTTGGTGTCTAAGGTAAGTTTGGCACATACGACCGACTGATTTTTAATTGGAAGCTACTCGATCTGAATGCATTCTTGTACAAGTTAATGGCATATTCCTTCCACCGGTCTCACTTACCTGGCCATATCTATTGACACAGTTCTGATCTGAGGTGGTCAATAATCCGAGCTAACCCATGCCACTAGGTTAGTCATAATTGTTATGACTAAGCCAAGTCTAGTTTAATGAGACCTGAATCAATTCTCCCTAAGAAAAGATTAAGTCTGAGGTCTTCCACCATTGTAGATGTGCGGGCCCTTTCCGGGGTTGATTGTTCTCGGCTAGATACAGTGGCTCAGTTGCACCGAAAAGATGCAACCATGTCTATTAGGCATTGGATGCTATGGGCTGGAGGATGAGTTGGGCTCAATATTTCGGATACGGTGAGAGACTCAATTAGGAACCCAGTCTATGCAAATGGTGGGTCTGACTTAACTAAGGAGTGGATCAATATTCTGGATACGGTGAGATTCATGAATTAGAGACCAAGTTTGGGTGCACCATGATTAGAGAATCATTGAACAAGAGTTGTTCACTCATTGGCTAACCCATCACCAATAACTATTAGGTGAGGTGATGAGTCAGTTGGTGAGACCGCACCACCCACTAGAAATCATTAATCGTGGAGATTTTCGCATCTCTACAGAGGGAGTGTAGGGATCCGAGAAAATAGTGGGAGCTAATTTGTTTAAAAATAAAATCCCTAAACAAATTGGTCAAGTCAAAATTACAATATCTAACTAGAATCTTTGACTCTCTATAGGAAAATGTCTGCGTCCAACCCATTGGCACGTATCCTGGACACACATAGACTGACCGAACCCAATTATAAAGATTGGCTCAGAAACTACAAAATTATTTTGGGTTCTGAGAAGTTAACCCATGTTTTGGACCAGGACCCTCCCACCTTACCAGCCCATCCATCTGTTGAATAGAGAGCATCTCTGGAAAAATGGATAGACGAAGATAATAAGGCCAGATATTACATGTTGGGCTCGATGTCTGATGAGCTCCAATGCCAACATGAGGATATCAGGACTGCTCGCCAAATGTTGGCTCACCTGCAGGAGATGTTTGGTGAACAGAGTCGCGCAGCCAAATATCAAGTCATGAAATGACTTTTTAAGGCTAAGATGCGTGATGGGCAGTCAGTCCAAGATCACTGTCTGACAATGATCAAGGACATGGAAGAGCTTGAGAAGCTCGGTGTGAAGTTGGACTTGGACCTGTAGAACGATATTATTCTGCAATTCTTGACTGATGCATATGGGCAATTCATCATGAATTACCACATGCATAAACTTCAAAATTCCTTGGCCGAATTAATGAATATGCTGGTTACCGCTGAGCTTTCTATGAAAGGATTCTAAAGGCTCAGTTCTTGCTATGGAATGGACTTCTTCCAAAAGAAAGTCTTCTGGAAAGAAAAAGAAGTCTGTGAAAAAGCAAAAGGTGGAAGGATCAAAGAAGAAGAAGGCAGAGCCGAAGAAGAAGGCCGATGTCAAAGGAAAGTATTTCCATTGCAACAGCGACGGCCATTGGAAGCGGAACTGCCCTACTTACCTGGCCATCCTGAAGAACAAGAAGGAAGGTCCTTCTGGAGGTATGCTCATTATTGAGTCTAACCTTACAGTTTCTTCTACATCCAGTTGGGTGCTTGACTCTGGTTCTAGTGCTCATCTGTGCACTTCTATGCAGGGTCTTGAGGATAGCAGGAGGCTGAGGGATGGAGACATGATCCTACGTGTCGGTAATGGAGCAAGAGTTGCTGCAGTAGCCGTGGGAACATACCCTCTTCGATTACCATCTGGTTTAGACTTAGTTTTGAAAGACTGTTATTTTGTGCCTGCAGCTAGCAGGAATTTGATTTCTGTTTCATGCTTAGCACAAGAAGGTTATGTGATCACCTTCTTTAAGGACCATTGTAACATTCTTTATGAAAGAAATAAAATTGCAAATGATTTTCTTATTAATGGTCTTTATCAGCTACATATTGATGTACCTATTTTAATTATCGAGCAAAACGTGAATGCCAAACGACCTAGGGATAGTCTAAACGATAGATATCTATGGCACCTGAGATTAGGTCATATAGCAGAAGATAGGATCAACAAATTGGAGAAAAATGGGCTATTGAGTCCATTGACTTCTGAGTCATATCCAACTTGTGAATCTTGTCTTCAAGGCAAAATGACTAAACTCCCTTTTGTAGGACATGGGGAGAGGGCCATAGATCTCCTTGCCCTAGTACATACAGATGTGTGCAGCCCATTTGATGTGCCGGCTAGAGGCAATTTTGTCTACTTCATTACCTTTATCGATGATCTATCTAGGTATGGGTATGTGTATCTTATGAGACACAAGTCTGAAGCTTTTGAAAAGTTCAAAGAATTCAGACATGAAGTAGAAAAACAAACTGGAAAACCCATTAAGGTTCTTCGATCAGATCGAGGAGGTGAATACCTTAGCCGGGAATTCCTAGACTATCTAAAGAAAAATGGCATAGTCTCTCAATGGACTCCACCAGGAACACCTCAACTCAACGGGAGTTTCAGAACGGAGAAATCGGACTCTATTGGATATGGTTCGATCCATGATGAGCTTCACAGACCTTCCCTGATTTTCTTTGGGGACACTCATTGTTAACTTCAATATATCTACTGAATAGGGTTTCCTCTAAAACCATTCCTACCACACCGTATGAGATATGGCATGGTAAGAAACCAAGTCTGAGTCATCTCAGAATTTGGGGTTGTCCGGCTCATGTCAAAAGACAACAAGCGGACAAGTTAGAGTTTAGGTCCTTTAGAGCTCGATTCATAGGATATCCTAAAGAGTCATTAGGATACTATTTCTACATTCCAGAAGACCACAATGTGATTGTGAGTCGACATGCCATCTTTCTTGAAAAATAGTTTATTCAAGATAGCGGCATTGGAAAGCAGATCAAGCTTGATGAGAAAGTCTCACAAGTACAACGAGCTAAGGACCAATTGGAACCAAATCAGGTTGAGCCAATAAGAACACTACCTCCTCCACCTCGTAGATCGGAAAGAGTTTTCCATCCCCTGAAAGATACTTAGGTATTATTTCAGAGGAAGTAGAGAAAATGTTCCTCGTAGGTAATGGTGCTCATGGTGATGATCCCAAAACCTACAACGAGGCGATATCAGATATCGACTCCGAGAAATGGCTAGAGGCAATGCAGTCAGAAATTGACTCGATGCACTCAAACCAAGTCTGGACCTTGGTAGATCCACCAGAAGGTATAGTACCTATTGGGTGTAAATGGATCTTCAAGAGAAAGATTGGTGCAGATGGGAATGTGGAGACATTCAAGGCTAGACTAGTGGCAAAAGGTTATAGTCAATGCGAAGGCATTGACTATCAGGATACCTTTTTCCCAGTGGCTATGCTAAAATCCATCCGCACATTGCTTGCCGTTGCAGCCTATTTCGATTATGAAATATGGCAAATGGACGTGAAAATGGCATTCTTAAATGGATATCTTGAGGAAGATATCTATATGGAACAGCCGCTAGGTTTCACATCCAGTGATACTGATCACAAGGTTTGCAAGCTGCAAAGGTCCATATATGGACTTAAGCAAGCATCTCGGAGCTGGAACACTCATTTCAATGATGTGATCAAAAAGTTTGGTTTCATCAAAAATGAAGAGGAACCATGTGTTTTCAAAAAGGTCAGTGGGAGCGCTGTTGTCTTCCTCGTATTGTACGTGGATGACATCCTCCTTATTGGGAATGATATTCCCATGTTGACCACAGTTCAAAATATGGTTGTCCAAGGAATTCTCATGAAAGACCTAGGTGAAGCATCCTTTATTCTAGGAATTAAGGTCTATAGGGATAGACCGAATAGGATGCTAGGACTTTCACAGAAGATGTACATAGAGGAAGTACTAAAGAGGTTTAGTATGGAAAACTCTAAGAGGGGATTAATACCCTTCAGACATGGTATTCATCTTTCCAAGAAGATGTGCCCTAGCACACCTGAGGAAATAGAACGCATGAGCAAGATCCCTTATGCTTCTGCAATAGGGAGCCTCATGTATGCCATGCTATGTACACGACCTGATATAGCCCATGCTGTGAGTGTCACAAGCAGATATCAGTCAAATCCAGGTGAAGAACACTGGACTTCTGTGAAATGTATCCTTAAGTACTTGAGAAGAACTAAGGATATGATGTTGGTCTTTGGTAATGGAGAACTCCAAGTCCAGGGATACACAGACTCGGATTTTCATGTCCGATATAGATGATCGAAAGTCGACATCTGGAGTCTGTTTGTGTGCAATGGTGGTGCTGTCAGCTGGAAGAGTTCCAAGCAAAAGTGATACCACCATCCATGATTACCTCAGAAGGGTTACGTCGAGGTCAAGAGAGTAGACTCCACAGATAATGTGGCAGACCCACTTACAAAGCCGTTGGGCCAGCAGAAGATCGAAGCCCACCTTGAGAAGATGGGACTTAGACTTGTAGCCAATTGGCTTTAGGACAAGTGGGAGATTGTTAGATATATGTGCCCTAGAAGCCAGAATTGGCTGACACTTGTAATACACTTCTAGGGGCAAAATTATAATTTTGACTAAAATCAATAAAATGGGTTATTTTCTATCACATATGTGTATTTAGTGTCTGTGATACATCCTTTGAGTTAATGGTAATGATAATTCATATTTTCAAGAGTTGAAAATTTAAGACATGAATAATCATTATTAACTCATAAAATGCTTCCGACCATAGGATCATCACGAGGATGGTGATTGATCCAGAAGGTTGGTGTACAATCGCTTCTCTTTAGTAGATGAGTCTTGAGTCTACGGTGTGGAGACATCAGAGTGAGAGTACAGGTACTCGTTAGAGAACGAGGGCACTGAGCGTGACCACCTCGAGTAGTCATTAGGGAGTCTACCTTCTCGTCAATGACTGACTCGATGCTGCAGTAGTGTGTCTGGTTCTTTGACCTGAGATGCATCGGTAGTTCACCTTGAGGGTGTTATAGTTTGACTACACCATTACTCGGTCTCCTAGCCATATGGAACCCTGAGGTGTATGTTGGCTATAGCATGTTCATTGTAGGAACTGGATGCATCAAGATGGAATCTATCTACCTCGGTGGTAGAGGAGCAGCCCTATGATGATCATGAGAATCAAGTCCAGAAGCCCATGGCCATGGCAGAGTGAAATAATAGAAAGAGTTTCTATTTAGATTTTCACATTGGACTCGAATCGAATGATTACATCATATGACAGAAACTAGGGTTTGACGAGTTTACCTTAACCCTAATCTGATCGGGGCTCAAGATAGAAGAACTTAATCACACAAGTAGCTACACCAAGAGGTTTGCATTCAGCTCTGATGGATTGCCACCATATACTGCTAGGTGTCACTGATGGATTTTGGGAGCAATTAGAATGATTTAGATGATCGATCATTCTAGCTATTCGAATCAGAAGAGTTCTGATCCATCGAAAGGAGTTTCAATGATGTCGATGATAGAGATCATGACATATCCCATTACCATATAGAACTGAACCTAACTGGGTCACACAAATAAGGGTTTGAATCTGGTGATCATCAATTGAACTAATCTAGTTCAATTGATCGGAATGAGATTCAATTAGGTTCAAGAAAATCATGCTAGCACTCGATTGAACCTAACGTTCTTCTTTTTCTATCATAAATAAGTTGTCCTATCTAAGCTAAAGGAGTTTGTGCTCAATCAGAGGCCTTCATATGGTCTGACTGGAGGATATCTAAGTTAGAAAAGATTGTCTTATTTTGTAAGACATTACCTGCCATTTTTGGTCACCTGCCATTTCTTGTTCTTTGACTTTGGTCAAAAGTCTACCTTTGACTGGTCAAACGTTGACCATTGACACTTTGACTTTTGACCACATGTCACGCACTTATTGGAGAGCTGGTGGGGGCCGGTCCTCTTGTCAAAACCTGGCAAGGAGAAGGGCGCACGCCACCCTAGGCGTGTGCCCAAGTTGGAGGCGCCTAGGAGTCCTTGTTCGATAAGGACTCCATCTCCTTTTTGGATTCCAATTAGAGTTCTTCTAAGAACCAACTTTGACTGATCTTAGGCACCCTCTAAGGAGGAATCCAGGGGACTCTATTCCCACCAATCAGATTTAGATTTGATTTGATAAAGGGTTGTGATTGGTTGGGAAGAAGAGGAGTTGGATCACAGCTAGTCTATAAATAAGACCCTGTACCCAACTCAGACATGACATGAGATTGAAGCTAAGAGTTTCCATACGCCCCAAGGCTGCCTCTCCCCTCCTTCTCCATGCCAAACCACCTTCTCTCCATGTCCAAAAGGAGTTTTGGATTTTTGCTGGTGCGATTCAAGCAAGAGAAAGGCGATCAAAAGCAAGAAGGCTGCGCTGCTACAAAGGACGACTGCTGATCTTCAAAAGAAGTTTTGAAGATCCTCCAGATCAGATTCAGATCTGATTTTTGGAGACGTGATAGAAAAGAAGAGGATCTCCAGATCCAACCTAAGTGGATACCAGTAGAGGCCAGGCGCTTGCGTGGCTAGATCCAGAACCTTCCGCTGCATACAGGATCATCAACAGGATAATAGGATTACCCAAATCAGATAAATTAAATTTGATTTAATTTATCTTTATTTATTTTATTTATTAAAATAATATTAATCAGATCTGAAACATTCCAAATTTGATATAGATCAAAGAGAAAATTTTTGAAATATATCTCTTGATCTGATCAGATCTGAACGAACCTGGACCGAAAAATCAGGATTTTTCTTCAATGCTAAGTTAGTCATCATAAATACAAGTGCTATAGATCTTTGATATACTCTAAGAAAGTTTTTAATTATATTAACCACGAAATTTGCTTCTGAAGCACAATGCTTAGTTAGTGATATTTTCTAAACTTTTTGATCTTTAATCCTAGCTCTATCTTTGTGATGGATGATCTTATTGAAACATGGTCTTAAATAAAGCATTGCTAAGGTACCAGCAATAACTAAGCTGGGGGATGTGATAAGTGATAAAATAAATTAATTTATTTTTAAAAAATTAATATTTTTATTAATCTTATATAGAAAAGAAGGCCATCAATATGAAGATCTTATTTTTATGGTTTAGATGAATTAAGCTTTAAGCAAACGGACTTCAAATGAGCCCAAAATTGAATTTCAAAGGAAATGAAGAAGAAAAAAATATTTAAATGCTGGTCAGTCCAGTTCAAACTGACTCATCAAACCGGCTTGGTTCAATCGCACTCAGAACCAGACCGACCACCCACTGATGCCCCACTAACGTCGCACTGATGTTAGGATTTTTTGTGGCCCATAGATCGTTGCAGTAACCCGGGCGAGGGGTATATCGAGGATTTCACGAGGGTGAGCACGTTCTGATTGGCTGAAGGAAGCGGTGGTTTACACAACGCCGGGCTCGTGCATGGTCTACAAAGGGCATTCTGAGAATTTTGTTGGATTCGATGGATACTGTTCACTGCTTTCTCATCCGATGGCGAAGAACAAGGCACTGATGAACGATTGATCTTCCAATCGATCAAGATCCAATGGCAGCCAGGCGATCCAGTTTTTAAACTAAGAATCAGAGGCTTCTTTGGATGTGATCTGATGGCCCAAATTCGATCTTCAAGACTGATCCGATGGTCCAAATGAATTCCAACTTGATTTAGGTTTTTAAAATGGTTTTTGAGTGGTTTTTGGCCCGTTTGATCGACATCCAATGGACAGAATTGATCTAGAGCTCTTTTTTGAGTTATTTTGAGAGTTTTAAATCCAATTTCAATGGGATTTTGACCTAAGACCACTCGGATTAGCCTATTTAAAGGCCTGCTGCCTGCTGTTGCTGAAGAGAATAGGTAGAGAACAAAAATAGAGAGCTTGGGAATACTTTTAGGAAACCTATAACAAAGAGTTGAAAATAGAGGAATAGAGAGAGAGAACTAAAGGAGGGTTTTAAAGAGTTTGAGGGAGAAAAATAAGGTTTGAGAGAAGAGAGAGGAAGAGTGCTTTAATTTTAATTTTCTTTTCTTTTCTTCTTCCTTTCTTCATAATTTTTCTTCCGACGAGCGACCAGTATACAAAGTTGCTCTTCTTCTTCATCGAGTTCTCCACATCAAGAGCAATGGATGATCAATTTTAGTGAACAAATAGTCTAATTTCTTCATACTTTTTATTTTATTTGATATTTTTTATCTTATTACCATGAACTAAATTTTATTTTACTAAGGCTAAGTTGTAGCCACTCTTTTTGATACAATATTCCGTATGATTTATTTTTAATTTTAAATTTTATTCATGAGGAGTATATAGATATGATCTTAATACTTTTAGATTACTGATCATCTTCTAATTGATCTGATGAACATAGATGATACAGACCAAGTACATCTGTGTTATTGCTTTTTGATTTATATACCTTGTATTATGAATCATTTTAGAATTCATATGCATGTGGGAATTTTAGTATGCTTTGGACGTAATGTATTTTAATTAGAGGATTTCATAAAAACTTAATGCATCGATATTTATTTAAATTACATCTGGACCAAAGCATAGTTAATAAATATTGATAGTTTTGCTATGCCTAGAGCAAAGGATGGTGAATAATCTAGGAGACTCCACCATCACATGAAATAAAATTAACTTAATAACCTAAATATTGTATTGATTGAGTTGATGAACCGATTGCCTTAGTAACCTATCGCTCTTGAGTTTAAAATCCTAAAAATTATACACTCTATTTTCTTGCAAATTTTTAATTAATTTTTTATTTTTTTAAAATCTTATAAATCGATCTTCTAAATAAAGTTTAGGAAAGAATATTTTTAGTACTTATTTTTCAATCCTTTAGGGATGATACTCTACTCACTTACTTTTTTACTTGATCGACTAGTGCACTTGCCATAGCTATAGATTAGCATGCATCAGATTATCCTGACCAAGAATTTTGCTATATTGAAATACAGTAATGCATTCTTCTCCAACTCTTGGAGTAGTCAATCCTATCTTGATCACTCACCGACTTTACAAGTACTTGACTATGTTCAGAAATCTTTCATTACAAAATTAAAAATTTAGTTAATTCAGTACCGAAGCACAGTGAGTTGCTTACAAGCCACTGTGGTGATCTCAGGTCTAAGAGATACTTATACCTATATCATATCAGAGCAATTCTTAATAGCAGAATGCTCTAGAGTTGGTCACGTCTAGTGACGATGTATCCATACATCTCACTTATATGCATACCAATGTCTCCACACTCCTTGATTAATAGGACAACCAACTTATATGGCATACAATAACCTATGCTCGATAAATGCTGCCATCCTAATTAACAGCGTATCATTTGATCATGAACCATTTAAAGACTAACTGATAAATCCTCTCTTTATCAAAACTAAATAGTCCTAAGGACTTCATCACAACAATGAAGTTCATTAGAAGATGTACACTTTATGATGAAAATACTAAAATATTTATTTTATTTATTAATAAATTAATTATAATTATAAGGTAGCTCAATCATCAATAGATTGATGATTGGCTTTAGGATATACTTTCCAACACTTAGATCTCCACCAAGAACATAGGAAGCATAGGTCACTGCGATTCAAGAGGTAAAGGATATAAATGTCTTATCTTCAAAGGAGCTTTCTAGGATTTTGTTGCCTAGAGGTAGCAACCTGGGAGGGGGATGAATTAGGTTTATAAAATTTTTGACCAAATTTAACTCTAAACAAGTATGTGCCTTACTTAACTTAATTCAATTTAATAAAATTGAATAGTATATTTAACAAAATCAAATGTGAATGAATTTAAGCAATAGTATCCCCAAGTTTTTCTATAGTAAAATTGATAAGTGGTAAAAATATACTAATAAAAGTATTAAATTATAAAATAAATTAATCTATTTTTTAAAAATTGATACTTTTATTAATCTTTTGTAGGAGAGAAGGCCATCAATATGAAGATCTTATTTTTTTGGTTTAGATAAAATAAATTTCAAGCAAAATGGACTTCAAACAAGCTCGGAATTGAATTTCAAAGAAAAAAAAGCCGATCTGGTTCAGACCGGTATAGAAAAACCAGCTCAGCAGACCGCCCGATTTGATCGCACTCAGCAGACTGACCTACTGATGCTAGACTGATGTCAGCATTTTTTGCGGTGCACGATGGATCGATTAGAGGGCATTTTGGAGATTTCACATGGAGAAGCATGATTCGATTGACTAAAGAATGCTGCGGTCCATGCAACACCAGGCTCGTCATGGTCTATAGAGGGTAATTTAGAAATTTTGTCTGATTCGATGGATGCCTTTCACTAGGATTTGATCGAACGATCGAAATGCATGCACTGACGAATGGCATCCATAGCTCCCGATCGAGATCCAACGATTGAGAATTATCCCGACTTTAAACTAAAGATCAGAAGCCTTCCTATGTGCGATCTGATGGCCCAAATTCAATCCAACGATTGATCCGATGGCTGCCATAAATTTTGACTTGATTTAGGATATTTTAAAGAGTTTTTAAGTGATTTTTGGATCGTTTGATCGACATCCAACGGTCAAAATCATCCAAGGTCCTAATTTGACTTATATTAAGAGTTCTAAACCTAATTTCAAGAGGATTTCGATGGAAAATCCTCCTCTTAGCCTATAAAAATAGAGGGCTACCTGCTGTTCCCATAAAGAAAAAAGAAGGGAGAGTGAGAGAAATAAAAAAAAAAGAAAAGAGAGAGAGGGGAGACAGTAAAAAAAAAGGAAAAAGAAGAGAAAGAGAGGAGAGAGGTAGAAAGAGAAGAATGATTTTTGAGAGAAAAGGAAGGATTTTTAATTTTTTTCTTCTTCCGATAATTAGAACATTGATTAAGGAGCTTCTTTTCTTCTTCACCAAGTTCTCCACACCAAGAGCAATGGACAATCAATTTCAGTAATCAAACAGTCTAATTTTTTTATGCTTTTTATTTTATTTGCTATTTCTGAACTTATTATCATGAAGTAAATTTTCTTTTACTAAGGCTAAGGTGTAGCCACTCATTTGATGCAATATTCAGTATGATTTATTTTTAATTTCAAATTTTATTCATGAGGAGTAGATAAATCTAATGTTAATGCTTTTAGATTACTGGCCATCTTCTAATTGATCTGATGAACATAGATGTTACGGACCAAGTACATCTATGTTATTGCTTCTTGATTATATACCTTGTATTATGAATCAAATTAGAATTCATATGCATGCAGGAATTTTAGTGCGCTTTGGACGCAGCGTATTTTAATTAGAGGAGTTTCACAAAACTTAATGCATTAATATTTATTTAAATTACACCTGGACCAAAGGATAATTAATAAATATTGATAGTTTTGCTATGCCTGGACCAAAGGGTAGTGAATAAATTAGGAGACTCCACCGTCACATGAAATAAAATTAATCTAAATAATCTGAATATTGTATTGACTGAGTTGGTGAACCGATTGCCTTAGTAATCCATTGCTCTTAAGTTTAAAACCCTAATAATTTACACTCTCTCTATTTCTTAAAATTTTTAATTATTTTTATTTTTTTTTCTTTAATTTCTTATTCTCATAAATCGATCTTCTAAATAAAGCATAGGAAAGAGCTTTTCAGTACTTATTTTCCAATCCTCTAGGGATGATACTCTACTCATTCATTTACTTTATTACTTGATCGACTGGTGCACTTGCCATAGCTATAAATTAGCACGCATCAAGTTTTTGGCACCTATTGTCGGGAGATTGTGTCTAAAATAATATTAAAATTTTGATCCTAGCTTTACTTTAGAATTTTATTTTTAATTTTTATTATTTTTTAAAAAAAAATTATTCAGTGCATGACACGTACTGGACATAGTAACTTACTACCTTTAGATCCAGAAATTGAAAGGACCTATTAGAAGACTACAACAAGAAAGAAACATGGCAGCTGAAGATCCTAACGACATCAATCTAGGATTGGATATGGCGACCGAAGGACAGCATGAAGCTATTCGACCAGTACATCATCCATTAAATGATTACATCACACCATCTATAGCCGATGCAGCTTCGAGCATCAGGAGACCGCCAGTGTACGAGCAAACAACTTTGAAATAAAATCGACGATGATCCAGATGATTCAATCAACTGTCCAATTCAGTGGACACGTGCATGATGATCCGAATGCCCATATTTCTAATTTTCTTGAACTTTGTGATACTTTTAAAATTAATGGGGTGTCGGATGATGCTATTAGATTAAGGTTATTTCCTTTCTCTTTATGGGATAAAGCTAAAAGTTGGCTTCATTCTCTTCCTACAGGTTCTATCACAACTTGGGATGTCCTAGCCCAAAAATTCTTAGCCAAGTACTTTCCACCTTCCAAGACTGCCAAGATGCGCAACGATATCACTTCCTTTATGCAGATGGACATGGAGACACTATATGAGGCTTGGGAGCATTTCAAGGAATTACTGAGGAGATGTCCACATCATCAACTACCCGTATGGCTTTAGGTACAAACTTTCTATAATGGTTTATCTCCTACTAATCATTCTATGATTGATGCAGCAGCAGGAGGAACCATTAATCAAAAAATGGAGGAAGAAGCCTTTCGATCTGATCGATGAGATGGCATCAAATAGCTATCAATGGCAGACAGAATGCATGATGCCAAAAAGACTAGCAGCTGTGCAGGGAGTAGATTGCGTGCCAACCTTACTAGCTGAAATTGCAGCCCTTAGAGCCGAAGTCAACAACTTAAAGGGAACAGCTATGCATGTTCAGAGCATTACTTGTGACCTGTGTGGAGGAGGACACGATACGAGCAATTGCCAGACAGGTAATCCTTTTGCTAAAAGCAACTGATACAGCTAATTATATTGGTAATTTTTTTAGGCCGCAACAAAACAATCCCTACTCCAACACATACAATCAAGGGTGGAGGCAGCACCCAAATTTCTCATGGAGCAATCAAAATGCAGCACAACAGCCACCCCCTGGGATTCCTAAGTACCTGAAAAGAAGTCCAACATGGAAGAGCTGATGGTCAAATTTATGCAAAACCAAGAAGCAACTATAAAAAATTTGGAAGCCAAACTTAGGCAGGACCAAACAGCAGCAATTCGAAACTTGGAGATGCAAATAGGTCAAATGGCTAAGATAATCTCCGAGAGACCTCAAGGATCCTTGCCCAAGCAACACGGAGACCAATCCAAGGGAGCAAGTCAATGCTATCACCCTAAGAAGTGGTACAAAGCTGGAGGAGCCACATCAGAAGAAAGAGACTGAAGAGCCAACTACAAATAAGGAACCATCAACTAAAATTCGTCAGTCACCAAAACAACCAGCAGATGGATGGTCTCCAGGTATACGATTTGCTGATCCAAATGTGAAGCCCTACGTGCCGCCACTACCATTCCTCAGAGAGACAAATACAGCATCCAGATAAGGAATTTTCTAACTTTTTCAAAATTTAAAGAATTTACATATTAATATTCCTTTTGTAGATGCTATTACTCAAATGCCCAGGTATGCCAAGTTTCTCAAAGAAATCCTAACAAATAAGAAAAAGCTGAAGGAGCATGAGAGAATAAATTTGAATGAAGAATGCTCAGCAATACTTCAAAATAAATTACCACAGAAGCTAAAAGATCCTAGGGAGTTTTACTATCCCCTTGCATTATTGGTGATTGTAGTTTTGATAAAGTTTTATGTGATTTAGGAGCAAGTATTAATCTCATGCCTTTTTCTATTTTCAGGAAGCTGGGTCTAGGAGAACCAAAGCCTACCACTATTACTCTTCAATTAGCCGACAGATCCATTAAATATCCAAGAGGTATAGTGGAGGATGTCTTGGTAAAGGTAAACAAGTTTATTTTTCCTATTGATTTTATTGTTCTTGATATGAAAGAAGATTATGATGTACCCCTTATTTTAGGGAGACCCTTTTTAGCTACTGGAGGAGCTTTAATAGATGTTCAACAAGAAAAATTAATTCTTAGAGTCCAAGATGAACAAGTTACTTTTAATGTTTTCAAAGATACTAAACATCCTGATGATAATCAAACTTATTTTCTAATTGATATTATTGACAATCCATTATATGAGAATTCTGTAGAAAATAGGTTTGAGACTATAAAAGCTAGCAATGTCCAAATTGAAAGAGGACTCGACCAAACATGAAAGTATTCCAATTGAAGTGGCACCAGATTGATTCCAACTTTAGAACTCAAAGAAAGTCAAGCTGAAGACTATAAATCAGAACTACTAGATAGGTTGTTTCTTTTCTTTTTAGTTTTGATCATTTTTTTTTCTTTTATTTTTTAGTAATTTATTGTTGCTCTTTTACTGCTCTGGTGTGTATTTTCAATTTTGCAGAAAAATCAATGAGAGAACTCAAGCAAAATTTCAAAGCTCCAAAGAACCAGACTGAACCAAATCAGGTGTATTCCTTCCTATCCTTTTATTGCACCCTTTATTTTTCTTTCTCCTTTAAGATAATGTAGAATAAGTTAGGGGGTAAAAAAAAAAAAAAAATCATGTGTCAAGAAGAAAATCTTGAGCAAGATAGACTGGATAAGTGATAAAAGATAGAATTATTTGCTAATGAATGTAACGAGTTAAAGAAGTAGATTAGTTGGTCAACTTTTAGCAGCCTACTTAGGTCATTAAAAGACTATTAGCACTTCTAATTGCACATGCACACTAACAAGGCAAAGTAGGTATTGATTATAAGGCCAACTGAGGATTCAATTATCACTAAAAATTGATAATTAATATACATTCTAATCAAAGAAACTTGAATTTAAGGAAAGAGCTACCTGCCTAAAAATAAAGTGCAAAAGATAGAGTATATGTGGATTGCCCAAAGCCTAGTAACTGGGTCTCTGCACCTAGGTCAAGTGTGAAAATTCACGTAAAATGGTGAAGGAAAGGCCAGGATGCTCAGCAAAAAAAAAAAAAGGGAAGGCAGTGTGAAAGCTACCTTAATTCATGAGTATAAAATTGAGAATGTATAGAAAATTGACCAAAATAGGTGATAAGAGAGGATACTTTTGTTCTTTTAATTTAATACTGAAATGCTAAAGTTAGTCATCACGAACACAAGTGCTATAGATCTTTGATGTACTCTAAGAAAGTTTTTAATTGTATTGACTGAAAAATTTGCTTCTGAAGCTCAATGCTTAGTTAGCAGTATTTTCTAAACTTTTTGACCTTTAGTCCTAGATTTTATCTTTGTGATGGATAATCTTATTGAAATATGGTATTAAATAAAACATTGCTAAGGGACTAGCAATGACTAAGTTGGGGGGTGTGATAAGTGGTAAAAATATACTAATAAAAGTATTAAATTATAAAATAAATTAATTTATTTTTTTAAAAATTGATACTTTTATTAATCTTATGTAGGAAAGAAGGCCACCAATATGAAGATCTTATTTTTTTGGTTCAGATGAAATAAATTTCAAGCAAAACGGACTTCAAACGAGCCCAAAATTGAATTAAAAAAAAAAAGTAGGTCTGGTTCAAACCGGTTTAGAAAAATTAGCTTAGCAGACTGCCTGGTTCGACTGCACTCAGCAGACCGACCCGCTGACGCTAGGCTGACGTCAGCATTTTTTGCGGCGCACGATGGACCAATTGGAGGATATTTTGGGGATTTCACATGGAAAAGCATGCTCCGATTAGCTGAAGAATGTAGCGGTCCATGCAACACTGGGCTCGCGCATGGTCTACAGAGGGTAATTTGAAAATTTTGTCTGATCCAACGGGCGCCTTTCACTGGGATTTGATCGAATGACCGAAATGCATGCACTGATGAATGGCATCCGTAGCTCCCGATCGAGATCCAATAACTGAGATTCATCCTGACTTTAAACTAAAGAACAGAAGCCTTCCTGTGCATGATCTGATGGCCCAGACTCAATCCAACGACTGATCCGATGGCTGCCATGAATTTCGACTTGATCTGGGATATTTTAAAGGGGTTTTTAAGTGATTTTTGGACCGTTTGATCAACATCCAATGGTCAAGAATTATCTAGATCTCATAATTTGAGTTATTTTGGGAGTTCTTAAACCTAATTTTTAATGAGGATTTCAGGGAGGAAATCAATCTCTTGCCTATCTAAAAAAAGGGCTACCTGTTGTTGCCGTGAAAAAAAAGAAGAAGGGAGAGTGAGAGAAAAAAAAAAAGAAAAGGAAAAGAGAGGAGAGGGAGACAGTAAAAAAAAAAAAAAAAAGAGAGAAAGAGAGGAGAGAGGTAGAAAGAGAAGAGTGATTTGTGAGAGAAAAAAAAGGAGTTTTTGATTTTTTTCTCTTTCGACAATCAAGACATCGATCAAGGAGCATCTTTTCTTCTTCACCAAGTTCTCCACACTAAGAGCAACGGACAATCAATTTCAGCAATCAAATAGTCTAATTTCTTTATACTTTTTATTTTATTTGCTATTTTTGAATTTGTTATCATGAACTAAATTTTCTTTTACTAAGACTAAGGTATAGCCACTCTTTTGATGCAATATTCAGTATGATTTATTTTTAATTTTAAATTTTATTCATGAGGAGTATATAAATCTGATCTTAATGCTTTTAGATTACTGGCCATCTTCTAATTGATCTGATGAACATAGATATTATGAACCAAGTACATCTATGTTATTGCTTCTTGATTATATACCTTGTATTATGAATCAAATTAGAATTCATATGCATGCAGGAATTTTAGTGCGCTTTGGACGCAGCGTATTTTAATTAGAGGGTTTCACAAAACTTAATGCATTAATATTTATTTAAATTACACCTGGACCAAAGGGTAATTAATAAATATTGATAGTTTTGCTATGCCTAGACCAAAGGATAGTGAATAAATTAGGAGACTCCACCGTCACATGAAATAAAATTAATCTAAAAACCTGAATATTGTATTGACTGAGTTGGTGAACCGATTGCCTTAGTAACACATTGCTCTTAAGTTTAAAACCCTAATAATTACACTCTCTCTATTTTCTTAAAATTTTTAATTATTTTTTTATTTTGTTCTTTAATTTCTTATTCTCATAAATCGATCTTCTAAATAAGCATAGAAAAGAGCTTTTCAGTACTTATTTTCCAATCCTCTAGGGATGATACTCTACTCATTTACTTTATTACTTGATCGACTGGTGTACTTGCCATAGCTATAGATTAGCATGCATCAAAAATTAAGAAATTTTTAAAGTTCAGCCTCATATTCTAATAAGAGCCTACTAAACTTCATCCGTCTCTTATCTATTATAAAAATGGTGATACTGCAATTAAATCATGTGTGGAACTTACATTATATACTAATGCATTATAAATAAATATGCAATATAAACAAAAAATGCATCATAAATAGGAACCAAAATAAAAATCATGTATGGAACTTACATTAAATATCATTTTCAGATATGCAATAAATGCATCCCATCACTAACTAATGGGTAAAGATAGGTCCTATCTCATTCAAAAATTATATTAATTCTATAGGTTCATTATAGTAATTAAATGATATGCAATAGAAATTGAAAGAATTTCAGCAGTATTTTGTCTTAATTCTCCTATATAGAAAGAATAAAAAAAAATTGCTATCCAAAATTTTATTTGGAACCCTTAGCATACCGTTTGATTACTGTAATTACCTATAGAATTATTTGTAATTTTCAAACTATCTAAATTAGATAATCAATTGATCATTGTATATAATTCTTCCATCCATATAAAAATATATAAATATATGGACGTCGAAGATTATGTATACTAATCAATTGATAGGTCTATCATTATATAATGCAATAAACAAAAGCAACAAAATATAAACACCTAGAAAATATTATGCAATAAATTCTATAATAAGAATTACATCCATAAATAATTAAGGAAGAGTAACAAATAATTTCACTTTCTATTAGCAACAGGGGTTCTCTTAAAGGCCGACACAGCTAAGAGATAGATAGACCTTTTCTTTCTTCCATACTATTGCCCTCTTTAGTACATCTTCTACTGCATTATGGGGGTTTACCGCACAGAAATTTTTTTATAGGAGTTTTTTGAACGACTTATCTTTAAGACTGCCGACACAGTCCAGAACCCGTCGATGGGGGTTTCCTTATCGACCAACACGGCATGGCCTAAGATTGTCGGCATGACCCAGGGCCATCCACGATCATTGACATGGCACGGTCCAACCCAAAACCACCGACATGATCCAAAACTAGCTGGTAGGAGTTTTATCCATCGACATGATCCACAATCGATGGATAATTATAATTTTTATAATAAATATTTATAATATTTATTATAAAAATTATAAATATTATTATAAATATTATAAATGATAAATAAATAATACTATAAATTTTAAAAAAAATATACCTGCAGCTACAAAGAGGGGGTCGCATAGAGAGCTTCGAGGACCATCAATAGCGGTGCTAGAGGAAGATGATGGCACTAGAGATAACCTGTGAAATGAGAAAGACAATGAGATAGAGAGAGAAAAAGAGGAAGAGAAAAGAGAGAGAAAGAGGGAAGAGAGAGTGAGAGATAGATAGAAAGAGAGAAGAGAGAGAAAGAGAAAGAGAGAGAAGGAAGGGGTGGGTTGGGTAGGCTGAGGGAAGAGAGGAGAGAAAGAGAGAGAGAGCAATAAGGGGGCTTAGGCTGAGGGAAGAGAGGAGAGAAAGAAGGAGGGAGAGTTGCTAGGGAGGGGTTGGGGTCGACGGTCAGATCGATTGAGGAAGAAGGTGGAGAAGGGGGAGGTGGCAGAGCCGATGGTCGGGCCAGCCAGGGAAGAAGGAGCAAGGGTAGGAGGTGGCGAAGCCGACAGTAGAGTTGGCTGGGGAAGAAGGAGGCATGGGTGGAGGCGGTGTCGGTCGGGGAGCCAATAGGAGGCAGGAGAGGATGCGGCACCGGCCGAAAAAGGAAATGGAGGGGTTGGGTCTTACTAGCATTGGAGAGGAGGGAGAGAAAGAGAGAGAGAGCGCTCGAAGGGAGATAGAATTTGGGGTGGGCTAGAAAAAAAAATACCTAACCCATGGCAATGATTTTTGGACTGCTGTCTTAGGTCTATGGCAGCGATTAGTAAAAATCATTACCTTAGATCTATGGCAGTAGTTAGAAAATCGCTATCGTAGAGCCTATAGCAGCGGTTCTCAATAACCGCCATCATAGGTTAAAAATCAAAAATTTTTTTGCATATTTTTCTCTAAATATTATATAATTCTAAAATTTAATGCTCATCTTCATCATTCATTATTTAAATAATTATCATTAGAGTATCATCACAAAGGGCTACCTCGATTCGATAGTCTTAACTTCATCGATCGATAAAATTTGATTTCGACAACCACGAGCAACCACATAATGATTTGATATATAGAGACCACCGATAGATCCAAAAATCTACAACGAAGATCTCAGTGATGTTTGTAGTAAACTATCAAAGTTTTACTTCAATCAAATATCATTATCATGGTCAATTTAGTATGGAATAATTTCAGTTGTTAAATAAAAAATGATTGATTAAAGGACCAGACGACATTCGATTATGAGATAATCTTTTAGATAAATGATCTTGGCTACTACTTTAATCATTTTTACAGTGGTGATCATAAAATTTAAATCATGGGTCTAAGAATGATCCAAAATTATACGTCGCTAGATATGTGTTCTTAAACTCCTTTGATAATTATGCTTGTCCTTTTGCAAGATCTGCTTAATGTGAATAGTTTATACAAAAATAATTTAGATTTTATGATTATCACTATATAAAATAATTAAAATTATAGCAAAAGTCATTTAACTAAAAAATTTTCTTGTAATCGGATGCTGTTTGGCTTTTTGATCATCGTTTCTCATTTAATGATCGAAATCATCCCATACTAAATTAACCATGATAATAATATCCAATTGAAGTAAAACTTTGATAGTGTACTATAAACATCATCAAGATCATCATTATAGATTTTTGGACCCATCGGTGATCTCCATCTATCAGATCATCGCACCGTCATTCATAGTCATCGAAATTAAATTTTACTATTTGATGAAGCTAGAGCTATCAGATCGAGGAGGTCTTTTGTGATGACATATTAATGATAATTATTTAAAAATAAATAAAGAAGATAGATATTAAATTTTAGAATTATATAATATTTTTAAAAAGATATGAAAAAAAGATATGGCAGCGGTTCAACCAAACCGCTACCATAGGTTGACCTATGGCAATGGTGCAGCCAAACTGCTGAAGGGAAATCCTGATTTTTCGGTCCAGGTTCGTTCAGATCTGATCAGATCAAGAGATATATTTCAAAAATTTTTTTCTTGATTTCAATCAGATCTTGATATGTTTTAGATCTGATTCTTATTATTTTAATAAAATAAAATTA
Source organism: Cocos nucifera (assembly GCA_006176705.1). Taxonomy (NCBI): domain Eukaryota; kingdom Viridiplantae; phylum Streptophyta; class Magnoliopsida; order Arecales; family Arecaceae; genus Cocos; species Cocos nucifera. The sequence continues at coordinate 50,586 of QRFJ01004894.1, forward strand.
AAAGGATAAATTAAATCAAATTTAATTTACCTGATCTGGGTAATCCTATTACCCTGTTGATGATCCTATTTGCAGCGGAAGGTTCTGGATCTTAGCCACGCAAGCGCCTAGCCTCTACCGGTATCCACTCGGGTTGGATCTGGAGATCCTCTTCTTCTCTATCACACCTCCAAAAATCAGATCTGGATCTGATCTAGAGGATCTTCAAAACTCTTTTAAAGATGAGCAGTCGTCCTTTGCAGCAGCGCAGCCTTCTTAGCTTTTGATCGCCTTTCTTTGATCTGAATCGCACCAACCAAGGTCCAAAACTCCTTTTGGACGTGGAGAGCAAGGGGAGAAGAGACTATGGCATGGAGAAGGAGGGGAGAGGCAGCCTTGGGGCGTGGGGTTTCTCAATTGAATTGCTTAGAATTAGGAGTTGGGCGCAGGGTCTTATTTATAGACTAAGCGTGATCCAACTCCTCTTCCTCCCAACCAATCACAACCCTTTGTGAAATCAGATCTAAATCTGATTGGTGGGAATAGAGACCCCTGGATTCCTCCTTAGAGGGTGCCTAAGACCAGTCAAAGTTGGTTCTTAGAAGAACTCTAATTGGAATCCAAAAAGGGAGATGGAGTCCTTGTCCAACAAGGACTCCTAGGCGCCTCCAACTTGGGCACACGCCTAGGGTGGCGTGCGCCCTTCTCCTTGCCAGGTTCTGGCAGGGGGACAGGCCCCCACCAGCTCTCCAATAGGTGCATGACATGTGGTCAAAAGTCAAAGTGTCAATGGTCAACGTTTGACCAGTCAAAGGTAGACTTTTGACCAAAGTCAAAGAACAAGAAATGGCAGGTGACCAAAAATGGCAGGTAATGTCTTACAAATAAGACAACCTTTTCTGACTTGGACAACCTCCAGTCAGACCATATGAAGGCCTCTGATTGAGCACAAACTCCTTTGGCTCAGTCAGGACAACTTATTTATGATAGTAAAAGAAGAACGTTAGGTTCAATCGAGTGCTAGCACGATTTCCTTGAACCTAATTGAATCTCATTCAGATCAATTGAACTAGATCAGTTCAATTGATGATCACCAGATTCAAACCCTTGTTTGTGTGACCCAGTTAGGTTCAGTTCTGTATGGTAATGGGATATGTCATGATCTCTATCATCGACATCATCGAAACTCCTTTCGATGGATCAGAACTCTTCTGATTCGAACAGCTAGAATGATCGATCATCTAAATCATTCTAATTGCTCCCAAAATCCACCAGTGACACCTAGCAGTATATGGTGGCAACCCATCAGAGCTGAATGCGAACCTCTTGGTGCAGCTACCTGTGTGATTAAGTTCTTCTATCTTGAGCCCCGATCAGATTAGGGTTAAGGTGAACTCGTCAAACCCTAGTCTCTGTCATATGATGTAATCATTCGATTCGAGTCCAATGTGAAAATCTAAATAGAAACTCTTTCTATTATTTCACTCTACCATGGCCATGGGATTTCTGGACTTGATTCTCATGATCATCATAGGGCTGCTCCTCTACCACCGAGGTAGATAGATTCCATCTTGATGCAATCCAGTTCCTACAATGAACATGCTATAGCCAACATACACCTCAGGGTTCCATATGGCTAGGAGACCGAGTAATGGTGTAGTCAAACTATAACACCCTCAAGGTGAACTGCCGATGCATCTCAGGTCAAAGAACCAGACACACTACTGCAGCATCGAGTCAGTCATTGACGAGAAGGTAGACTTCCCTAATGACTACTCGAGGTGGTCACGCTCAGTGCCCTCGTTCTCTAACGAGTACCTGTACTCTCGCTCCGGTGTCTCCACACCGTAGACTCAAGACTCATCTACTAAAGAGAAGCGATTGTACACCAACCTTCCGGATCAATCACCATCCTCGTGATGATCCTATGGTCGGGAGCATTTTATGAGTTAATAATGATTATTCATGTCTTAAATTTTCAACTCTTGAAAATATGAATTATCATTACCATTAACTCAAAGGATGTATCACAGACACTAAATACACATATGTGATAGAAAATAACCCATTTTATTGATTTTAGTCAAAATTATAATTTTGCCCCTAGAAGTGTATTACAAGTGTCAGCCAATTCTGGCTTCTAGGGCACATATATCTAACAATCTCCCACTTGTCCTAAAGCCAATTGGCTACAAGTCTAAGTCCCATCTTCTCAAGGTGGGCTTCGATCTTCTGCTGGCCCAACGGCTTTGTAAGTGGGTCTGCCACATTATCTGCGGAGTTGACTCTCTTGACCTCGACGTAACCCTTCTCAAGGTAATCGCTGGATGTACCAGAATGTGCAGCCTCTGATGCAGCGATATATTCTGCTTCCATGGTGGAATCTGCTATCATTTGCTTGGAACTCTTCCACCATTGCACACAAACAGACTCCAGATGTCGACTTTCGATCATCTATATCGGACATGAAAGTCCGAGTCTGTGTATCCCTGGACTTGGAGTTCTCCATTACCAAAGACCAACATCATATCCTTAGTTCTTCTCAAGTACTTAAGGATACATTTCACAGAAGTCCAGTGTTCTTCACCTGGATTTGACTGATATCTGCTTGTGACACTCACAGCATGGGCTATATCAGGTCGTGTACATAGCATGGCATACATGAGGCTCCCTATTGCAGAAGCATAAGGGATCTTGCTCATGCGTTCTATTTCCTCAGGTGTGCTAGGGCACATCTTCTTGGAAAGATGAATACCATGTCTGAAGGGTATTAATCCCCTCTTAGAGTTTTCCATACTAAACCTCTTTAGTACTTCCTCTATGTACATCTTCTGTGAAAGTCCTAGCATCCTATTCGGTCTATCCCTATAGACCTTAATTCCTAGAATAAAGGATGCTTCACCTAGGTCTTTCATGAGAATTCCTTGGACAACCACATCTTGACTGATGTCAACATGGGAATATCATTCCCAATAAGGAGGATGTCATCCACGTACAATACGAGGAAGACAACAGCGCTCCCACTGACCCTTTTTGAAAACACATGGTTCCTCTTCATTTTTGATGAAACCAAACTTTTTGATCACATCATTGAAACGAGTGTTCCAGCTCCGAGATGCTTGCTTAAGTCCATATATGGACCTTTGCAGCTTGCAAACCTTGTGATCAGTATCACTGGATGTGAAACCTAGCGGCTGTTCCATATAGATATCTTCCTCAAGATATCCATTTAAGAATGCCGTTTTCACGTCCATTTGCCATATTTCATAATCGAAATAGGCTGCAACAGCAAGCAATGTGCGGATGGATTTTAGCATAGCTACTGGGGAAAAGGTATCCTGATAGTCAATGCCTTCACGTTGACTATAACCTTTTGCCACCAATCTAGCCTTGAATGTCTCCACATTCCCATCTGCACCAATCTTTCTCTTGAAGATCCATTTACACCCAATAGGTACTATACCTTCTGGTGGATCTACCAAGGTCCAGACTTGGTTTGAGTGCATCGAGTCAATTTCTGACTGCATTGCCTCTAGCCATTTCTCGGAGTCGATATCTGATATCGCCTCGTTGTAGGTTTTGGGATCATCACCATGAGCACCATTACCTACGAGGAACATTTTCCTCTACATCCTCTGAAATAATACCTAAGTATCTTTCAGGGGGACGGGAAAACTCTTTCCGATCTACGAGGTGGAGGAGGTAGTGTTCTTATTGGCTCAACCTGATTTGGTTCCACTTGGTCCTTAGCTCGTTCTGCTTGTGAGACTTTCTCATCAAGCTTGATCTGCTTTCCAATGCCGCTATCTTGAATAAACTATTTTTCAAGAAAGATGGCATGTCGACTCACAATCACATTGTGGTCTTCTGGAATGTAGAAATAGTATCCTAATGACTCTTTAGGATATCCTATGAATCGAGCTCTAAAGGACCTAAACTCTAACTTGTCCGCTTGTTGTCTTTTGACATGAGCCGGACAACCCCAAATTCTGAGATGACTCAGACTTGGTTTCTTACCGTGCCATATCTCATACGGTGTGGTAGGAACGGTTTTAGAGGGAACCCTATTCAGTAGATAGATTGAAGTTAACAATGAGTGTCCCCAAAGAAAATCAGGGAGGTCTGTGAAGCTCATCATGGATCGAACCATATCCAATAGAGTCCGATTTCTCCATTCTGAAACCCCGTTGAGTTGAGGTGTTCCTGGTGGAGTCCATTGAGAGACTATGCCATTTTCCTTGAGATAGTCTAGGAATTCCCGGCTAAGGTATTCACCTCCTCGATCTGATCGAAGAACCTTAATGGGTTTTTCAGTTTGTTTTTCTACTTCATGTCTGAATTCTTTGAACTTTTCAAAAGCTTCAGACTTGTGTCTCATAAGATACACATACCCATACCTAGACAGATCATCGGTAAAGGTAATGAAGTAGACAAAATTGCCTCTAGCCGGCACATCAAATGGGCCGCACACATCAGTATGTACTAGGGCAAGGAGATCTGTGGCCCTCTCCCCATGTCCAACAAAAGGGAGTTTAGTCATTTTGCCTTGAAGACAAGATTCACAAGTTGGATATGACTCAAAAGTCAATGGACTCAATAGCCCATTTTTCTCCAATTTGTTGATCCTATCTTCTGCTATATGACCTAATCTCAGGTGCCATAGATATCTGTCGTTTGGACTATCCCTAGGTCGTTTGGCATTCACGTTTTGCTCGATAGTTAGAATAGGTACATCAATATGTAGCTGATAAAGACCATTAATAAGGAAACCATTTGCAATTTTATTTCTTTCATAAAGAATGTTACAATGGTCCTTAAAGAAGGTGATCACATAACCTTCTTGTGCTAAGCATGAAACAGAAATCAAATTCCTGCTAGCTGCAGGCACATAATAACAGTCTTTTAAAACTAAGTCTAAACCAGATGGTAATCGAAGAGGGTATGTTCCCACGGCTACTGCAGCAACTCTTGCTCCATTACCGATGCGTAGGATCATGTCTCCATCCCTCAGCCTCCTGCTATCCTCAAGACCCTGCATAGAAGTGCACAGATGAGCACTAGAACCAGAGTCAAGCACCCAACTGGATGCAGAAGAAACCGTAAGGTTAGACTCAATAACGAGCATACCTCCAGAAGGACCTTCCTTCTTGTTCTTCAGGGTGGCCAGGTAAGTAGGGCAGTTCCGCTTCCAATGGCCGTCGCTGTTGCAATGGAAACACTTTCCTTTGCCATCGGCCTTTTTCTTCGGATTCTGCCTTCTTCTTCTTTGATCCTTCCACCTTTTGCTTTTTCACAGACTTCTTTTTCTTTCCATAAGACTTTCTTTTGGAAGAAGTCCGTTCCATAGCAAGAACTGAGCCTTTAGAACCTTTCATAGAAAGCTCAGCGGTAACCAGCATATTCATTAACTCGGCCAAGGAATTTCTGAAGTTTATGCATGTGGTAATTCATGATGAATTGCCCATATGCATCAGTCAAGGATTGCAGAATAATATCGTTCTGCAGGTCCAAGTCCAACTTCACACCGAGCTTCTCAAGCTCTTCCATGTCCTTGATCATTGTCAGACAGTGATCTTGGACTGACTGCCCATCACGCATCTTAGCCTTAAAAAGTCATTTTGTGACTTGATATTTGGCTGCGCGACTCTGTTCACCAAACATCTCCTGCAGGTGAGCCAACATTTGGCGAGCAGTCCCGATATCTTCATGTTGGCGCTGGAGCTCATCAGACATCGAGCCCAACATGTAATATCTGGCCTTATTATCTTCGTCAATCCATTTTTCCAGAGACGCTCTCTGTTCAACAGATGGACGGGCTGGTAAGGTGGGAGGGTCCTGGTCCAAAACATGGGTTAACTTCTCGGAACCCAAAATAATTTTGTAGTTCCTGAGCCAATCTTTATAATTGGGTCCAGTCAGTCTATGTGTGTCCAGGATACGTGCCAATGGGTTGGACGCAGACATTTTCCTGTAGAGAGTCAAAGATTCTAGTTAGATACTGTAATTTTGACTTGACCAATTTGTTTAGGGATTTTATTTTTAAACAAATTAGCTCCCACTATTTTCTCGGATCCCTACACTCCCTCTGTAGAGATGCGAAAATCTCCACGATTAATGATTTCTAGTGGGTGGTGCGGTCTCACCAACTGACTCATCACCTCACCTAACAGTTATTGGTGATGGGTTAGCCAATGAGTGAACAACTCTTGTTCAATGATTCTCTAATCATGGTGCACCCAAACTTGGTCTCTAATTCATGAATCTCACCGTATCCGGAATATTGATCCACTCCTTAGTTAAGTCAGACCCACCATTTGCATAGACTGGGTTCCTAATTGAGTCTCTCACCGTATCCAAAATATTGAGCCCAACTCATCCTCCAGCCCATAGCATCCAATGCCTAATAGACATGGTTGCATCTTCCCGGTGCAACTGAGCCACTGTATCCAGCCGAGAACAATCAACCCCGGGAAGGGCCCGCACATCTACAATGGTGGAAGACCTCAGACTTAATCTTTTCTTAGGGAGAATTGATTCAGGTCTCATTAAACTAGACTTGGCTTAGTCATAACAATTATGACTAACCTAGTGGCATGGGTTAGCTCGGATTATTGACCACCTCAGATCAGAACTGTGTCAACAGATATGGCCAGGTAAGTGAGACCGGTGGAAGGAATATGCCATTAACTCGTACAAGAACGCATTCAGGTCGAGTAGCTTCCAATTAAAAACCAGTCGGTCGTCTGTGCCAAACTTACCTTAGACACCAAATTGTTGAGTCAGAACCAATTGGGTTAGCCTACAATCCAGACTCTAACCTCTGAGCCTAATTAGGTCTTGCTTGATCGTGACTCGATCTTGACCCAGACTTAATCCTATTAGGCTGGTCAATTTAAGCATTGTTGATCCCATCTAACCAACTCTTGATTCGGTTTGATCAACCGCTTAGACCTAATTGAGCTACCCAAGCCCGAACCCAGTATTATGAATATGTCTTAGATCTGAAATTCTCAATTTTAGACCTAATTAATATTCCATAAACTTAATTCTTAATTAAGTAGGGTTCATAAACAAAATATGCACAATAAATCCTAGGGTTTCAGGATCTAGGGTTTTGCAGAAAGTAAGTTTTGGGTTTCTGATTAAGGACGAACACGCAGCACCCCTACACATCATAAGAACACCCCATCGAATGGGAAGAGAGGGCCTTTAAACCCTTCTTCGTTCTTATGACCGGACGGCCAAGAGGAACGCCTTAATCAGGAACATTCAATACTACAAAACAATATCAGATCTATATCATATATCTCATATATAAAGTAGATCTAATCATGGCATATTTTGCATACATCTCATGTATCAAATCATGCATATTTTCAGATCTAAATTATCTCATAATAATCTAAAAAATTAGATTTAAATTGATCTAATCAAAATAAATTCTAATCTAGACAATTATGTAGAACTATTCTACAACTAGTCTAGACATGCATCAATCATATCTCATATGATATTCAAAAATTAAATAATTTTTATTTGCTATTTTTTAGATGTTATTATAACACTTATAATATCAAAAAATAGTAAATAAAAAGATCTAAAATATGATTTAATCAGATTAAATCAAAAACATGCAAGAACTATTCTATAGAACTATTCTATTCTAGAACTAGTCATGCATATCTTCTAATCTTAGATCCAAATTCATTTAATTTTAATTTTTTCTGATTTCAGATCTGATCACATCTCATGTGACATCTGAAATCAATTATTTTCTAATTAAAATAAATTTAAAATCAGATCTAAACAATTTAGAACCATGGCTCTGATACCAGTTGAAGGGAAATCCTGATTTCCCGGTCCAGGTTCGTTCAGATCTGATCAGATCAAGAGATATATTTCAAAAATTTTTCTCTTGATCCCAATCAGATCTTGATATGTTTTAGATCTGATTCTTATTATTTTAATAAAATAAAATAAAAAAGATAAATTAAATCAAATTTAATTTACCTGATTCTGGGTAATCCTATTACCCTGTTGATGATCCTGTTTGCAGCGGAAGGTTCTGGATCTTAGCCACGCAAGCGCCTGGCCTCTACCGGTATCCACTCGGGTTGGATCTGGAGATCCTCTTCTTCTCTATCACACCTCCAAAAATTCAGATCTGGATCTGATCTGGAGGATCTTCAAAACTCTTTTGAAGATGAGCAGTCGTCCTTTGCAGCAGCGCAGCCTTCTTGCTTTTGATCGCCTTTCTTTGATCTGAATCGCACCAACCAAGGTCCAAAACTCCTTTTGGACGTGGAGAGCAAGGGGAGAAGAGACTATGGCATGGAGAAGGAGGGGAGAGGCAGCCTTGGGGCGTGGGGTTTCTCAATTGAATTGCATTAGAATCTGAGTTGGGCGCAGGGTCTTATTTATAGACTAAGCGTGATCCAACTCCTCTTCCTCCCAACCAATCACAACCCTTTGTGAAATCAGATCTAAATCTGATTGGTGGGAATAGAGACCCCTGGATTCCTCCTTAGAGGGTGCCTAAGACCAGTCAAAGTTGGTTCTTAGAAGAACTCTAATTGGAATCCAAAAAGGAGATGGAGTCCTTGTCCAACAAGGACTCCTAGGCGCCTCCAACTTGGGCACACGCCTAGGGTGGCGTGCGCCCTTCTCCTTGCCAGGTTCTGGCAGGGGGACAGGCCCCCACCAGCTCTCCAATAGGTGCATGACATGTGGTCAAAAGTCAAAGTGTCAATGGTCAACGTTTGACCAGTCAAAGGTAGACTTTTGACCAAAGTCAAAGAACAAGAAATGGCAGGTGACCAAAAATGGCAGGTAATGTCTTACAAATAAGACAACCTTTTCTGACTTGGACAACCTCCAGTCAGACCATATGAAGGCCTCTGATTGAGCACAAACTCCTTTGGCTCAGTCAGGACAACTTATTTATGATAGCAAAAGAAGAACGTTAGGTTCAATCGAGTGCTAGCACGATTTCCTTGAACCTAATTGAATCTCATTCAGATCAATTGAACTAGATCAGTTCAATTGATGATCACCAGATTCAAACCCTTGTTTGTGTGACCCAGTTAGGTTCAGTTCTGTATGGTAATGGGATATGTCATGATCTCTATCATCGACATCATCGAAACTCCTTTCGATGGATCAGAACTCTTCTGATTCGAACAGCTAGAATGATCGATCATCTAAATCATTCTAATTGCTCCCAAAATCCACCAGTGACACCTAGCAGTATATGGTGGCAACCCATCAGAGCTGAATGCGAACCTCTTGGTGCAGCTACCTGTGTGATTAAGTTCTTCTATCTTGAGCCCCGATCAGATTAGGGTTAAGGTGAACTCGTCAAACCCTAGTCTCTGTCATATGATGTAATCATTCGATTCGAGTCCAATGTGAAAATCTAAATAGAAACTCTTTCTATTATTTCACTCTACCATGGCCATGGATTTCTGGACTTGATTCTCATGATCATCATAGGGCTACTCCTCTACCACCGAGGTAGATAGATTCCATCTTGATGCAATCCAGTTCCTACAATGAACATGCTATAGCCAACATACACCTCAGGGTTCCATATGGCTAGGAGACCGAGTAATGGTGTAGTCAAACTATAACACCCTCAAGGTGAACTGCCGATGCATCTCAGGTCAAAGAACCAGACACACTACTGCAGCATCGAGTCAGTCATTGACGAGAAGGTAGACTCCCTAATGACTACTCGAGGTGGTCACGCTCAGTGCCCTCGTTCTCTAACGAGTACCTGTACTCTCGCTCCGGTGTCTCCACACCGTAGACTCAAGACTCATCTACTAAAGAGAAGCGATTGTACACCAACCTTCCGGATCAATCACCATCCTCGTGATGATCCTATGGTCGGGAGCAATTTATGAGTTAATAATGATTATTCATGTCTTAAATTTTCAACTCTTGAAAATATGAATTATCATTACCATTAACTCAAAGGATGTATCACAGACACTAAATACACATATGTGATAGAAAATAACCCATTTATTGATTTTAGTCAAAATTATAATTTTGCCCCTAGAAGTGTATTACAAGTGTCAGCCAATTCTGGCTTCTAGGGCACATATATCTAACAATCTAACTTTAGAAATTCTAATGTTAAGGCAAAGCCCAATTAGAGACCTACAGTGTTAAATGCTATCTCCTTATGGTATGGTTTAGGAACCTTTGAGAATGGCACGGTTGTCCGCTATCATAGATCCCACCTATTATAGTAGTTTCATGTAACTGCTACTATAAATCCTATGGTAATGGTTTTCAAAATCGCTGCTATAGTATGTGCTGCCATAGCCCCATTCTATAGTAGTGATACCATTAAAAGCTTAAAGAAGATTAACTTTCAAATTTATCTATTAAAGGTAAGTTCTACTTGATTTTGATTTTTCAAATCAAAACCAATTTTGATATTCTATTTGATATAATTATAAAAATAATTCTTTCTATATTAATTTTAGATACTAATTATTTAAAAATCAAACTAAATAATTTATTTGAAAGTTTTCATGATATTAATAGAATTAAAATTCATACTAATTAATGATTTTTTTTAAAGTTTGATGTTACTTAACAATCAAGAAAAAAATCAATTTGCAAATTCAACTTGATACTAGATATTTTGAAATAGCAACCTTCCAAAAAAAATTTAATACCAATTGTTTTAGTTTTGAAGCGATAAAGCTACATTAATTCAAATCAAATAATTTTAAAAATTTAAAATAATAAATTAATTTGAATTGATGTCAATAAATCATTTAAGTTAAATTATGAATAGATTTTCTATTATTCTTTGAAAGGTCATTTCATCTCTTTTCTTATAAAATACCAGATAGTTAAGTTTAGAAAAGATATAAACTTCTGGGATTTATCTCAAATAATGTAACATCAAAAATTTAGATTTGTGATAATTTTTTTTTATTTTTATCAAAAAATAAATCAATAAAATATAATATAAATTATAAGCTATTTGATACCAATTGAATAAAACTAAAATTTTCTTTTAATATTTGTCTTTAAAAGCAAATGAAAACTTTCTTAAAATATTTTGCATGATATTACTTCAAAAGATTCAAGAGGAGCATTTTTCATATTTAATTTTTAAAAAAGATTAGATTAACAGCTCAAGGAGTTTCAATTCAGAGAAATTTGATCAATTTAGATAGAAATTGATATGCAAACAAGTTAGAAATCAAAGATAATATTCAAATCAAATTTTAGAATAAAAATTTGATCAATTAGAGTAAAATAATCAAGAGTATTAAGAGAAAAAAATCTAAATGAAGGCTCTATATTTTTGTTTCAACTAGGAAAGTTTTGAATCCTTAAGATAAAACTAAAATACAATGCAATATCAAACACTTGAGTTTTATAAATAGATGTTTTATCTTCAAGTACTTAGATCATGTAAAATTTTAGAAAAATTTTGATAATTTAGCATCTTATAGAGAGAATGCTAAAAATTAGTTTCTCTTACAGATTTAGCAATTAAAACATTCAAACGCAACTAAATTTTAAATTAAATTCATCAATTATAAAATTGATATGGAGAGGTTTAAAATATCATACTGAATTTCAAGATAAAATTATTTCATCCATACCACGATATATAGAGGAGAGCATATTAATTTAAAAATCAAAACATTCAATCATTGTAAGCATCAAAATCAATTATACTTATCAAAATATAAAAGAAATCATCATATGCATATATATTAATAAATTATTAAAGTTAATACATTCAATAAATAATTATTGATGGTATGATGTGAGAAAAATTTAGATTTTACCAACATTATCATCCATCCACTTTCATTTTCAAGGCATCCAATGGAAAGAAAAAATTTTGTCTTTTTTTATTCCATTAAATTCTTGGTGCACCTGCAAAATTATTTATTAACTTTTGGTATCCAAGCCATCTTGGGTCCATTAAGGTTAGGATATATGGGTCCTTTAAGAATCAAAATTTATTTAATAAAAGTTTGGCCATTTCTTTTAAAATTAAATTCTAAAATTTTGTGGCCAATTTGATTACATTTGAAATATATAATTGAATGATTTTTAAATGAAGCTTTACTAAATATATTTTTGATAAATTTCAATTTTTTTAATGAATTATAATCAATTTCTACTTTATTAAAAATAGCATTTTGATTATTTAAAATTGCTTGAAGTTTTTGAGATCTAATGGTAAATTTTTCAAGCATGGGCTTTAAGATTTCAATCTCTTTTCTCAATTTTTTATTTTCTTCTATAAGAGATTTTTTTCTTCTAACAATTTTTCTTTTTCTTCAATGTAGAGTTTTGACTTTCAAATTCTTCTTTCAACTTAATGTTTTCGTCAACTAAAGATTTTTCAGATTTAAAAAGTATATTCTTTTCTTTAGCCAAAAAATTTATTTTTTTCTTTCAAAAGATCTTCTTTTTCACTCAAAAGATTATTTTTTGCATTATCTAAAAGGAGATTTGATCTTTTAAGCTCTCTATTTTTTAGTCTTAAATTTTTGTATTCATCCATTAAATAATTAAATACTTCATATAATTCATCAAATATAAATTAGAAAGAGTTTTTAGAATTTATTTCATCTTCATTGACCATGGGATAAAGATTTGTAGCACTTTCTTCCTCTTTCTTATTTCTCATTTCTTTGCTTTGCTCCATCTTAATTAATGCTTTCTTTTTTTTATTTTTTATGTTTTTTTCTTCTTCTTTTCATTCTCATGAGCCTCGAGACATTGGTTGGGGAGAGCTTCCTTCTCTTCATGGGAGCTTGATATATTTTTTTTATTTGCTCTCTCATAGATTGCTTCCAATTTTTTTCAAACTTCTTTCGCTAAAATGCATGAAGAAATTAAATTAAATTTATTTATATGTAAGGAGCAATAAAGCATGTTCATGGCCTTAGCATTTAGTTGGATTGTTTCTTTATCAATAAATAATGGATTGTGCATGTGAGAGCCATTGACAGTAATTTTTCATAAATTATGGTCATGTGGTTGTATAAATATTTTTATCCTAGCTTTCCAATAGTTAAAGTTTGAGCCATTAAAAAGTGGAGGTCTATCTAACGAATGGCCTTCATTAAGAGAGGATTCCATTTTAGGTTGCCATGATCTTTGGCTCTTGATGATTAGATCAATAATTAATAACAGAGCATCTGCTTTGATACTACTTATCGCCCAGAGATAGCAACTTAGGAGGGGGTGGGAGGTGAACTAGATTTATAAAATTTTTTATCAAATTTAACTCTAAACAAGTATGTGCCTTACTTAACTTAATTCAATTTAATAAAATTAAATAGTATATGCAATAGAATCAAATGTGAATGAACTTAAGCAATAGTAAAACAAAATCAGTAAGTGCTTAGTAATTTAAAGCATGCAAGATATGTAAAGTAATGAAAAAAAGGTATAACATAAATACATAAAGATTTTATAGTAGTTTGAAGCAATTCGCTCCTACATCCACTCTTCAAGCTTTTCTTGAAAGTTTCACTATAATCCCTAAATTATAGTGCATTTATTTTGACCCAAAATTATAGACAAATCTAGTTGGTTTTGCCTGGCTCACCAACCACAATTCTACACTGATAGTTTTTCAGGTTCATTATCAACCTAGTTAATTTTAACCTAGAAGTACCAACCATAACTTTTACACCATTCAATTATCGGCTTGGACCTACCTATGCCTCAAGTTTCTTTTTTCCAAAGAAACTTGCAAAGAAACAAAAATATAAAGAATAAATTTCAACATAAAACAAAAATGAAAAGAACTTTTTTTGAAGTTTGAAAGAGAGGCCAAATAGTGGCTCTTGAAACTTTGTATTTTCTTCTTTGAAGATTAAGAGGAAGCTTGAATGATTGAGGATGATCACATTTGGAAGCACTCTAAATTTGAAGCACAAGGTCCTCTCTTTTCTCTCCTTTTCTTTTAATATTCAATGAACCTCATAATTTGAAGGATTTCTACTTTCAATCTACTTAATCATACTTTCCAAATATGTCTCTAGCCTTTAATACTCTTGGTGATGGCAGGAGGATCAATTTTAGTCATTGTAAGCCTTGAACTAGCCATTGGAGTGGAGAAATGATCGTTTAAAAAGCTATAAAAAACTAGCCATTATCTCTATCCCGACATTGGGGTCGACACCTTTTCTGCAGGAGTTGACACCTTTTCTGTAGGTATCGATACTTTTTAATCTGGATATTTAAGAAATCCTATATTCAATATGAGCATTTGAAAAATCCTATATTCAATCTTGAAATACATGATTAGTAATATTTTTACTCAATATTTTATGATCATCAAAATCAATCATAAAATCAACAGATCTCTTATAACACACAAATTGAGCAAGAGACAATACAATGAAGAAGAAGTCAAGAAGAAGAAAATAATTGCCATCAAGTCCACTACCCAATAAGAGAAGGAATCCGATCAAACTGAAAATGATGAAGAAGATGATGAATTGGCTCTCATCACTTGAAAATTCAAAAGATTTATGAAGAAAAGAAGGCAAGGGATGAGGAGAAGGCCACAAACTAGAGGGGAACACATCAAGAAAAGGGACAAAGAACAACCTATTATATGCTATGAATGCAAATGACCAGGGCACTTTAAAGCAGACTGTCCACAACTCAAAAAGACACCTAAAGCAAGAGTTAACTCTTGTTTGAGTCAACTCAAGCATAGTGTGAGCTGACTTATACATATCTGATATGCTTTAGGAATTGTCACAATAGAGGAGTCGACTCAAGAAAAGCATGAGTCAACTCATGCCTTAGGAGGATACTAGTTCAAGAACAGAATGATAGATTTCTCACCCTATAGCTGGAGCTGACTTAAGAAAACTAGGAGTTGACTCAGGCACACAAAATCTGCACAGGCACAAAAAAGATAAAATGCTAGATTTTTCATCGTGTAGCTAGAGTTGACTTAAGAAATCCATGAGCCGACTCTTGATGGCCTAGAGCTGACTCAAGGATCTGGGAAGTTGACTCATAAGCTTCTAACAACTCTAACGGCTAATTTCTAGAATGGTATAGAATTGATTTATAAAGCTTCAAACATCTTTTTCTCATGCTCCAATAGCTACAAACCTATTTTTGGTATTCCTAACTTGAATTAGAAGGCTTCTAAGATACTATTAAAGCAAAAGGAACACAATGAATCAAATAAGAAGAGAGAAACATCAAAAAATATTAAAAAGTTTAGTACTATCCTACTAATGAGCTTTAAAGAGTTTCATTGCAATCCAACGACCCAACCTAGTATGCAATCAAGGCATTCTCAAGTGAAGAAAGGGAGTATTTATTCCAAAAGCCCTCCAACTTCTTAACTTGTGCATTAAAGCTTCAAATCAGCTCTTTAAAGAGTTTGTTTGTATTTAAAATTTTGTACTTTTAAATTTCTATATTTCAAGTTTTAATAGGTTTGAAACTTGGGGGATAGACTCATCCAAGCCTTGAATTGGATTTGTACAAGCCTAGAAGTAGCTTGGGGATAGATTTTGGTTGGTTAGCTTGCAAAACCAACCAGATTAAGATTGTGAATCTGAGAAAAATAATCTTGTTGTAATCTTAGTGATTTTAGTAGAATTTTTAAGTGGAGTGCTTGAGGAGTGGATGTAGGTGTTGGGTTTGACACTGAACCATTATAAAATTTTTATGTCTTTGTATGTGTGATTTTCTTTATTAGCTGCATTTATTTTTAGCTCATTTAAGCATTGTATTTTTTGCATATAAGCATTTTTTTTCTACACATATACTTATTAATCTGAAAAAGTTTTTAAAAAATCTAATTCATCCCTCTTCTTGGGTTGTTTCTTTGGACAACAAGTGGTATCAAAGCAAGTGCTCTAATTTTGTTTGTTGTTCATTTGATCTAGAGTAAATGATCAAGATGATAATCTAATTAAATGTCTTTCTAATGGAAGAGCAATCTACCAATAGACCATTTTATTTAATGATTCTAATTATACATATTGGAAGGCATGCACGCGCATATTTATTCAAACACTTGATTATGATCTATGCAGTGTCATAATCAATAGACCACACATACCCACGGTCACCATTGATGGCAATATTATTTCTAAACTTGAAAGAGAATGAGATGAAAATAATAAGAAGTTGGCTTAATCGAATGGTAAAGCAATAATATGCTTTATTGCTCACTTGATGCCAATGAATTTAATTAAATTTTTATTTATATTTTAGCCAAAGAAATATGGGATAGACGTAAGTTTATCCATGAGGGTACCAATTAAGTAAAGAAATTCAAAATAAATATGTCAGTGCATAAGTATAAGTTTTTTAAAATGAAATCAACTGAAAGTATTACTAAAATATTTACATGATTTACTAATATTATAAATAGACTTAAAAGCTTAGAAAAATTATACACTAATAGTGAACTTATATAAAAAATCTTTAGATCACTTCGTCGAGCTCGGAAGGCAAAGATGATAGGAAGTAAAAGATCTCAATACCTTACCCTTTAAGGAGCTTCTTGGTTTTCTCATGACACATGAGTTAAACATAAAGCAAAACATGGAACATGAGGTCAAGAAAAAGAAGATCGTGGCTCAAGTCCATTGCAAAGGAAGAAGATGGAGAAAGTAAATATTCGAAAGGAGATGTTGATGAAGAAATAGCTCTCATAACCAAAAAAAATTAGAAGAATTATGAGAAAGAAGAGGCCAAACTTTAAGAGAAAATTCTTCTCCAAAGGTGAAGCTAGTAAAGATCGAGAGAAAGATAAAGACAAGGAGCAGCCTACATACTTTGGATGCAAGAAACCAAATCATTTCAAAGTGGACTATCTTCTATTAAAGAAATCCTTCAAGAAAGTAAAGAAGAAGGTAATGATGGCAGCTTAGGATGATAATAAAGATTCAAGTTCAAATGAAGAGGGATGAGAAGTGGTCAATTTTTGTTTTATAGCTCAAGAGGATAAGGTAATACTTAACACTCAATTTGAATTTTCATTTGATGAATTACAAGAAGCATTTTATAATTTATTTGATGATCTTAAAAAGCTAACATTAAGGAATAAAAATCTAAAATCATTAAATAAAATCCTAATCAAAGAAAAGAAGAAAATATTAAAAGAAAATGAACTCATTTCTGCAGAAAACTAGAACTTAAAAAAAGAACTTGAAAAATATAAATCTATAGTTGATAAATTCATATTAAGTTCTAAAAAACTATAAATGATACTTATCAATCAAAAAGCTATTTTTGACAAAGCTGAAATAAATTTTAGAACTCAAAAGAGGTATAATTTTTTTAAGAATTTCTTTGTAAAAGAATCATCTTCAACCTCACAAAAAGTATTCTACTTTTGTCGTGAAAAATCTAGACACAAATCTTATGTTTACAACTTTAGAAAAATAAAAAATGATCTAAACATTAAAAAGATATGGATTCCTAGAGGAATCATGATCACTAATTCTAAAGGATCCAAGATGACTTGGGTATCTAAAGCTTCTATTTTGATTTATGATTGTAGATGTGTCTTACAGTCGATAGAAAGAAAGAAAAATGATATCTAGATAGTAGCTGGTTAAGATATATGACGGGTGGTAGGAAGCACTTTGTCACTCTTGAAGTTAAGGAAGGAGGAGTTGTGACCTTTGGTGATAATGGAAAAGATCATATCATCGAAGTGGTAAAATATATATTACTCCTACCTTTATACATAATGTACTCTTAGTAGATAGTTTAAAGGATAACTTATTGAGCATAAGTTAACTTTATGATAAAGGTATTAAAGTAGTTTTTGAATCACTCTTATGCATAATTATTAGTCTTATTGATAATAGCATTGCTCTCATTGGATATTGTTGACCCAAAGATTGATTTTGATGATGACAAAGAGTTTTGAGTATAAGTTACTAATATTGTTTATAAGGTTATATATTTGTAAAAGTCAAATGCTTGCAAATTCTAAATATTTTCTAATATCCAAGTAAAGAATCACCACTCAAGATATGAGAAAAGAAATTCAAGATTGGATGCATTCTTCAAGAGAATTTAATGAAGATAAAATCAAGTCAAAAAGGCAAGTCTAGCCTATAAATCAATTTGGAGAAAAAAAGCTGACAAACTATCTTTGGCATGCATGGCACGCAAACTGGGCCGACCCAGTATGGAACTAAGCCAACCTAGTCTCAGTGAAAATAGAAGATAGAAAGTATAGAAAGTAAAATTTTTGAGATCCAGAAGACTGAGCTGACCCAGCATAAACTGAGCCGACCTAGTCTGAAACTGAGCCGGCCTAATGCCTGTAATGGCTAGTTTTCAGAACTGCAGCTTTTTCATCTCAAGAGCTTTTCAATGGTTATTTTCTCTTCTCCATCAGCTAGATTACTTTTAGAAGCCCATGTTGGTGATTTGTAATAGTGGAAAAACTCTAGAATATATAAGAGAATACTTGGAGTATTAAAAATAAGATTTTGAGAGTATATTGAGTATTATTTGAGAAAGCTAAGGAGTGAGCTAAAAAGAAGATAGAAGGAGTTATTTTTTAGAGTGATCCTTTGTCCTTCTACTACAAAACATCCTCAAGCAAGTGAGAGCAAGAGTGAAGAGAATTAAGGAGCCTCACAATCTCTCATTCATTTAAGGAGAAGAAATTAATCTTATAAGCAAAGCAACTTAGATTATCTTCTCTTGTGCTTCAAAAGAGTTTGTTTTAAATTATAATTTTATATTTTATTTTAAGTTTCTTGGGATAAGAAATTTGGGTTGATCCAAGTTTTGAGTTGGACGTTGTATTGGTTTAATTGGTGAGCCAAGGGTAAAACCAATCGGGATTGATTGTTAGCTTGGAGAAAAATAATCACTTATGAGGTTTTGGTTGGTGATCTGAAAAAAATCAACTAGATTGATTATGAGTTCAAAAAATAATCATGTATGATTTTGGTTGGTGAGCTAGGAAAAATCAACTGAATTTGATTGTGAGTCAGAAAAATAATCGGACTGTAATTCTTGTTAAGAATTACAGTTTAATTCCTAAGGGGTATACTTGGGAAGTGGACGTAGGTGCTAAGGTTGACATCGAACCACTATAAAATTTATGTGTTTGTAATTGTGTATTCTTTACTTTATTGATTTCATTCACTGCACATTATAAAGCTTGTTTTATTACTTATTGTGTGCACATCACTTAGTTTAAATCATTCAAATCTACACATTAGTCAAAAAATTTTTGAAATATCCAATTCACCCCTTTCCTCTTGGGTAGCCATCCTTGGGCAACAAGTGGTATTAGAGTAAGTGCTCTAATATTAGTTATTGACCTATAGCTCAAAGAGCTAAAAATTTTATGACTGACCCATTTGGTTCTTTATTGAGTGAAGGACACTCAACCATTGACCTCCTTATTTCAATGGCATAAATTATACATATTGGAAGGCTAGAATGAGAATTTTTATTCAATCACAAGATTATGACATGTAAAATATCATACTCAATGGTCCTCACACACCCATAATGATTGTCAATGATATATGTGTACCTAAACCAAAAAAAGATTGGAATGAGATAGATAAAAAGCTAGCTTAATTAAATGCTAAAGCTATTAATATTCTATATTATGCATTAGATTACAATGAATTCAATAGAATATCAGCATGTTTATCTACAAAAAAAATTTGGAATAGACTTGAAGTGACCCATGAGGGTACAAGTCAAGTCAAAGAATTTAAAATAAATATGTTGGTTCATAAGTATGAGTTGTTTAAAATGAAACCTCATGAGACAATAAGTGATATGTTTACAAGATTTACTAAAATTATAAATGAGTTAAAAAGTCTTGAAAAAGACTATTCTAATAGTGATCTTGTATGCAAAATTCTTAGATCCTTATCGAAGGCTTGGGAAGCAAAAGTAACTATAATTCATGAAGCCAAGGAACTTAGCAAGCTTGCTTTGGAAGAATTAATTGGATCACTCATGACACATGAGCTCAATATGAACCAAAGCATGGAGGAGGAAAAGATGAAGAAGACAATCCTTACACTCAGTCATCGGCTATTGAAGAAAGTTCAAATAACTCTATCGAGGATTCGGAAGATGATGAGGAAATGGCGATGATTACAAGAAGGTTCATGAGATTCATAAGAAAGAAGAAAAATTTTGAACCAAGAAGAGAAAAAGAGGAAAAAAATCAACTTAGAAAATATAGAAAGGACAATGCCCCATTGAAAAAGAGCTCAAGAAAATTAAGAAGAAAAGCTATATTGGCTAATTGGAAAAGTAGTGAGAGCTCAAATTCAGAAAAGAAGTCATCCTCAAGGAAAGAAGAGACAAACCTATGCTTGATGGCTCATAATGAAGAGGTAAGTTTAAATTAATCTAATGAATTTTCTTTTAATGAATTATTAGAAGCTTTTCATGATTTAATGGATGAATTTAAAATGATAAGGCTGAAAAACAAAGAATTAAAGAAATCTAGTCTCCTTTTAGTTGATGAAAAGAGTATTTTTTTAAGAGGAAAAGAAGATCTTTTAAAAAAAATGAATTCTTTGACTAAAGAAAAGGATGTACTTCTTAAATTTGAAAAATCTTTAGTAGAAGAAAATAATAAGTTAAAAGAAGAATTTAAAAAATCAAAACTTTACATTGAAGAAAAAGAAGATTTGCAGAAATAAAAGAAATATCTTTTGGAAGAAAATGTGAAATTAAGAAAAGAAATTGAAATATTAAAGCCTATACTTAACAAGTTTACAATTGGATCTCAAAAGCTTTAATTTATTTTAATCAATCAAAAGGCTATTTTTGATAAAGCTGAAATTGGATACAATCCTTTAAAAAAATAGAAATTTATGAACAACATGTTTAGCAAAACCTCATTTGAAAATCATTCAATTACATATTTTAAATGTAATAAAGTTAGTCACAAAATTTTAGAATGCAATATTAAAAGAATTGGCCAAACTTTAATTAAATAAATTTGGGTTTCAAAAGGAACCATGTGCTCTAACCTCCATGGATCTAAGATGACTTGGGTACCAAAAATTAGCAAGTAATTTTTGTAGGTATACCAAGGATCCAATGGAACGAAAAGAGAAAAATTATTTTGGATGGATGCCTTGAAAATGAAATTAGATGGGTGATGATGCTCGGTATAATCTAAACTTTTTTCACATCAAACCAACAATGCTTATTTGATTGATTCTATCTACATGGTTTTATATTGTATGTACTTGCTTAAAATACTTTTAGTATGATTGATTTTGATGATTTATTGGTGCTTATGTTGAATATATTTCTTGATCTAAATTTGAATATAAAACCCATATTGTATTTTTGCAAAAGAAGACGAAAACACTTAAGAAAATGATTTGATCTCATTTAATTTGATTAATTATCATACCGCCAATTGCATGTCAAATGATTCAATATTTTTATCTTATTGTGATTGACTATTATAATTGAATACTATAATTGATTATGATTGAAGAATTATTGAATAAAACTAATTTATGAATTTTTATTATTAGAGTTTAAGAATAATTTGAAACATTGATATATTTGTTTGATAAGCTAAACTTTTAAAGAAATATTTTCAAACTCAATTGGTATCCTGACTTATAATAAATACTTATAATGATAAGAAGAAGAAGAAAATTTGGTAAATGGAGAAAGTGAATTTAACATATTAAATCATTCAAAATTTTATGATATTTTTCATAATGTAATATGAATATGGTTATAAGAAACAAATAAGGATAAGAATTAGTTCTATTATGTCAAGAGTAAGCAAGGAATGAAACTAAAAAAATTGGCATATAGTAAGGGGGAGCAAATTTTAAACTCAATTGACTATAATACTAAAGGGGAGCTTAATGCTTTTCGGTTGTTAAAGAAAATTTTTATAGATTACCTCCCTTTGAGTTATTCCTTTTGATATTGTCAAAAAGGGGGAGAGTTATTATTGAGTATATGCTTGAGCTTAACTAGAATGAAGTTTATTGTTTAGTAGTTTTATGCTTTATAAATATGTACTCTTTTAGAAACTCACTATATATTATTTGCATATACTCTAAAGTTTTGTCATCATCAAAAAGAAAGAGATTGTTGATCCAAAGATTGATTTTGATTATGACAAAATGTTTTGAGTATAAGTTACTAATGTTGTTTATAAGGTTATGTAGTTGTAGAAGTCAAATGCTTGTAAATTCCAAATATTTTCCAATATCCAAGTAAAGAATCATCACTCAAGATATGAGAAAAGAAATTTAAGATTGGATGCATTCTTCAAGAGGATTTAATGAAGATAAAATCAAGTTAAAAAGGCAAGTCTAGCTTACAAATCAATTTGGAGAAGAATGGCTGACAAACTGTCTTTGGCATGCATGGCATGCAAATTGGACCGACCTAGTCTGAAACTGAGCCGACCTAATCTCAATAGAAACAGAAGACAAAAAGCATAGAAAGTAAAATTTTCAAGATTCAGTAAACTGAGCCGACCTAGTTTGAAACTGAGCCGACCCAATGTTAGATATATGTGCCCTAGAAGCCAGAATTGGCTGACACTTGTAATACACTTCTAGGGGCAAAATTATAATTTTGACTATAATTAATGAAATGGGTTATTTTCTATCACACCTGTGTATTTAGTGTCTGTGATACATCCTTTGAGTTAATGGTAATGATAATTCATATTTTCAAGAGTTGAAAATTTAAGACATGAATAATCATTATTAACTCATAAACAGCTCCCGACCATAGGATCATCACTAGGATGGTGATTGATCCGAAAGGTTGGTGTACGATCGCTTCTCTTTAGTAGATGAGTCTTGAGTCTACGATGTGGAGACACCGGAGCGAGAGTACAGGTACTCGTTAGAGAACGAGGGCACTGAGCGTGACCACCTCGAGTAGTCATTAGGAAGTCTACCTTCTCGTCAATGACTGACTCGATGCTGCAGTAGTGTGTCTGGTTCTTTGACCTGAGATGCATCGGACAGTTCACCTTGAGGGTGTTATAGTTTGACTACACCATTACTCGGTCTCCTAGCCATATGGAACCCTGAGGTGTATGTTGGCTATAGCATGTTCATTGCAGGAACTGGATTGCATCAAGATGGAATCTATCTACCTCGGTGGTAGAGGAGTAGCCCTATGATGATCATG
The DNA here is from genome assembly GCA_006176705.1 of Cocos nucifera. Taxonomy (NCBI): domain Eukaryota; kingdom Viridiplantae; phylum Streptophyta; class Magnoliopsida; order Arecales; family Arecaceae; genus Cocos; species Cocos nucifera. Next base: position 73,746 of record QRFJ01004894.1, read on the forward strand.
AGAATCAAGTCCAGAAATCCATGGCCATGGTAGAGTGAAATAATAGAAAGAGTTTCTATTTAGATTTTTACATTGGACTCGAATCGATTGATTACATCCTATGACAGAGACTAGGGTTTGACGAGTTCACCTTAACCCTAATCTGATCGGGGCTCAAGATAGAAGAACTGAATCACACAGGTAGCTGCACCAAGAGGTTCGCATTCAGCTCTGATGGGTTGCCACCATATACTGCTAGGTGTCACTGGTGGATTTTGGGAGCAATTGGAATGATTTAGATGATCGATCATTCTAGCTGTTCGAATCAGAAGAGTTCTGATCCATCGAAAGGAGTTTCGATGATGTCTATGATAGAGATCATGATATATCCCATTACCATATAGAACTGAACCTAACTGGGTCACACAAACAAGGGTTTGAATCTGGTGATCATCAATTAAACTGATCTAGTTCAATTGATCTGAATGAGATTCAATTAGGTTCAAGAAAATCGTGCTAGCACTCGATTGAACCTAACGTTCTTCTTTTACTATCATAAATAAGTTATCCTAACTGAACCAAAGGAGTTTGTGCTCAATCAGAGGCCTTCATATGATCTGACTGGAGGTTGTCCAAGTCAGAATAGGTTGTCTTATTTGTAAGACATTACCTGCCATTTTTGGTCACCTACCATTTCTTATTCTTTCACTTTGGTCAAAAGTCTACCTTTGACTGGTCAAACGTTGACCATTGACTCTTTGACTTTTGACCACATGTCATGCACCTATTGGAGAGCTGGTGGGGGCCTGTCCCCCTGCCAGAACCTGGCAAAGAGAAGGGCGCACGCCAAGGGTGGCGTGAGCCCAAGTAGGAGGCGCCTAGGAGTCCTTGTTGGACAAGGACTTCACCTCCCTTTTGGATTCCAATCAGAGTTCTACTAAGAATCCAGTTTGACTGGTCTTAGGCACCCTCTAAGGAGGAATCCTGGGGTCTCTATTCCAACTAATCAGATTTAGATCTGATTTCACAAAGGGTTGTGATTGGTTGAGAGGAAGATGAGTTGGATCACAAGAGGTCTATAAATAAGACCCTGCGCCCAACCCTAATTCTAAGTGAATCAATTAGACATGCCCCAAGGCTGCCTCTCCCCTCCTTCTCCATGCCATAGTCTCTTCTCCCCTTGCTCTCCACGTCCAAAAGAGTTTTGGACTTAGGTTGGTGCGTTCCAGATCAAGGAAAGGCGATCAAAAGCAAGAAGGCTGCGCTGCTGCAAAAGGACGACTGCAGATCTTCAAAAGAGTTTTGAAGATCCTCCAGATCAGATCCAGATCTAATTTTTGGGGTGTGATAGAGAAGAAGAGGATCTCCAGATCCAACCCGAGTGGATACCGTAGAGGCCAGGCGCTTGCGTGGCTAGATCCAGAACCTTCCGCTGGCAAACAGGATCATCAACAGGTAATAAGATTACCCAGATCAGGTAAATTAAATTTGATTAATTTTATCTTTTATTTATTTTATTAAAATAATAAGAATTAATCTGAAATATATCAAGATCTGATTGGGATCAAGAGGAAAATTTTGAAATATATCTCTTG
>QRFJ01004894.1:76319-114949 GCA_006176705.1 Cocos nucifera
TATCTAAATCATAAATATGTTAGATGAGATCTAAAATAATTTATGATTTATTTTTAGATTTTAAATCTAACTTTAAGTGATTTATGATCTGATCCATATGATGTATTTTATATTTAGATCTAGATCCTATTATTACATATGTCGATATGTATCTTTTATTTTGAATCTAGAATATGTATGACATGTTTTATAGAATTTAAATTATGAACTTACTTTCTACAAAATCCTAGATTTAAAATCTGAGGAAATGATCAAAATATTAAAACAAATCAAATCTGAAACCATATATATTGAATATGATTCAATGTAAATTGTTTACCAATTTGAAAATATTTCAAATAATAAAGTCAGAAATTAGTTCTGAGGTTCCATAAATCCAAACTCATAAGCTTTGAACTTAATTAAGAATTAATTGATTGTTTAGGATCTAGGTTTGCGATTTAAAGATTCTAAGATAATTTCATAAAACATGGGTTAAAGGATAATGGGGTAGCTTTGATCATGTCCTTAACTGGGTTAGACCTAGGGTTAGATTAAATATGGACTTAGTTAAGAAATTGATCAAACCTAATTAATAGTTAATTAGGATTAGATCATTTCTATAGATCACTTCAATAGTTATAGTTGATCAAAGTCCATACATCTAACAAATGGATACTGATCCTTGCTCAGTGGTTGAGCCCGAGTCTTTAGGCAGTCCAAATCAAAACTGATAAAATGATTAATGTCTAAGATAAGTCTAGCATCTCAGACCGATGATTTTTAATTGGCAGCCCACTTATCTGGCTTTTTTTGATAGTGTCTAAGACGAGCCTTGGCAGACCCTCCCATCGATCTCACTTTACCTGGCCAATGTAGTTAATCAGATCTTGATTAAGTTGCTTATTGATTCGTGCTAACCCATGTCATATAGAAAATCAGTGAGATTGATCTAGGTGCCCATGGATAGATGTTGATCCTAGTCATTATCAAAGACTTGAGAAGTCAGTGGGAGGACCTTACTTGGTGAAGTTAGTGGGAGCAAATTGATCCATGTCTTTTCTATCCTTAAATTATAAATAATTTAAATTCTCTAAAATTATTAGGTCCTTAAAATGATAAAGTTATGAAGATAACTGAGCCATAGCCTCCCATTAAGTTGGATGATAATGGGTCCATTAACTCAATAATCATTGGAGGCCTAAAGGCCTAGTGCTTATTGACTAAGGAAATTATCATTTATAATATGATAATATGGAAGTGTCTCTCTAATGGTGGTTAGGTTGGCCAACCAAAGTTGGGCTTAATCATTCATTGGTTAGATGCATCGAGTATGGTCATGTTAATAGTTAGACCTAATCGGATCCTTACAGTGGAGGCCAAAGCCTACTGATTAGGTTTCTAGGATAAAATTAAATTACTAGAAGTTGTTTGAAAAATAATTGGTTAATGAACCTACCTGTAGATGCACATGGGTTGGCCAACCAAAGTCGGGCTTGTGTGTAGTCTATGTGGATTCTAGTACCTACTAAAAAATTAAAGTAATTTTTTGAATTGGAGATAGAGGCTACCAATTCGAATAAAATAATGGAAGAACCTTAAGACTAAAGTCCAAGTCTTTAGACTTAATATAATTCATATACTTATGTCATTGTTCTCTTTTTCTTAAATTAAGGCTATACCCTAATTGCTCCATTTATTATTAGATAGTGATGACTTATGGGACCCAACTTCAATAATTAGTATCAAAAGTTGAATTTGGTTTAATAGTATGAATGGGTTCGTACTAGGACTTCTGAGCCCAGTCAAAATAATTAATCCAATATTGATCCAAATCAAGCATAGTGCTTCTACTATTAGAAGCAGGACTATAGAAAGAAGAATTATCTTTCTTTTCTTGACCATAACAGGCTGATTAAGAGAAAGAAGCAAGAGTTGCTTATCAAGGATGTTATAGATAGCATCTTGAAATTTCTCTATATGTTATTTTGCTACCTAGGTATGTGATACCGGTAGTCTTATGTAATTTATTGCAAATATTATAAATAAGTAGAATATTTGAAAATGGTGAGAAATACCTGAACATTAGGGATGGAAGTCCTATTCCAATCCTTGCTTTAAAAATTGTCAAGCTTATTTTCAAAAGATGTCATTTTGAGTGATTGTCACCATTTTCCATCGTTTATGATAAATATGATCTCTGTTGGCCTTTTGGTCAGAGATGATTATCATTTATCAATAAAGAAGATTATTGTGATATTATTATGAATAATATTATAATAATACATGGATAATAAAGAAATAATATTTAATATTTATACAGCCTATTAAGTATAATGTACACATTTAATTAACAGCCAAGTTAGATTATGTCATGGATGTCAACATTTGGCATTACAGGCTTAGTCATCTTGACAAGAATAGGATAAACGGGTTAGCTTAAGAGTGAAACCTCAACATCAATGATTGTGAATCATTGATAACCTATTAGTCTTATCTTCTTGAAAAGATAAAAAAGTCATCTTTTATCAAAAAAGGTGAAGGAGCCGATAATGTTCTAAGTCTCATACATAGTGATGTATGTGGATCTATGAACTTAAGTGCCAAAGAAAGATATTAATATTTCATTACAGACAATCTATCTAGGCATGGGTGTGTCTGGCTTAAATCATTTGAAATGTTCAAATAATTTAATAATAAAATAAAAAAATAAACTAGAAATGGTATTGGAACTCTTCGATCAGATCGAAGAGGCGAATACTTATCCAACAAGTTTGTGACATATCTAGGAGAGAATTGGATTCTCTCTCAGTGGATTTCTTTTTGGAACATAGTGTATCTAAAAGAAGAAATTGAACTTTGTTAGACATGGTTTAATCCACGATAAGATCACTTGATTGTCTCTTTCAGGGTTATGCTCTTATGACTACTAGTTTTGCTCTGAATATATACCAAGTAAATCTGTTGTAAATCTTCATATGGGATATGGATCAGGCGTAGACCTAGACTCTCTCACCTTCAAGTTTGGAGTTGATTGGTCTATGTTAAAGGTTTGCATATAGATAAACTTGGATCTTGGTCCAATAGATGTTTAAGGGTTATTAATTCTACCATACTAAAAAACATAAGATGTTCTTCAGCATAAGGGCATTCCTTTTGGAAAGGAGTTCCTTAAAGAAGAAACTGATACATGTCAAGTTGAACTTGAAAAAGTTTGATTGATAAAAAATAAACTGACATAATCTAGTAAACCTATAGAACTAGATTTGATCAAATCAAATCCAGAGCCCATTAAAGTATCACTTTTAAGGAGATCCAATAAAGTACCATGTTAGCCAAATAGATACTTCAATATCTAGATCTGAGATGGTGATCCTATTGAGCTTGATGAGAATAACAAAAATTCGATCATCTATAGGGATGCAATGCAGTAGTCTGACTCTGAGAAGTGGCTTGGAGCCACATAATCCAAATTAAAGTCCATGAAAATCAATAGTATGTGGATACTAGTTGATTCACCTAAAGGGATAAAATCCATTGGGTGTGAATGGATTTTCAAAAGGATCAGAGTAGCATAGATGAGAAGGTAAAGACCTGTAAAGCCCATTTGGCTATTATCTTAGTTTTTGAACATACATTTTGAACATATGTCTTTGTTATGAACAAAGATAAATCATGCATTTATAATTAAGCAAAATATTCTGTAGTGTTATTTCTTATATTATTTGTGGATGAAATTCTTTTAATCGAAAATGGCATTCCAGCATTGCAAGGAATAAAGGCTTGACTATCATCTAATTTCTCCATGTTTAAAATCAGATATGGTATACTCACTAATGGTAGTGAGTAGATACCAGTCTGATCTAAGTGAGGATCATTAGAAGATTGTATAGACAATCCTCACGTATTTGGGAAATACTAAAATCCAATGACTTAAATATGAAAATACTGACTTAAAATATGTGGATATTTTAATTTCAGTCAGAACAAGATGACAATAAGAGTGTGTCAGATCATACCCTAATTATAGGAGCAATCTGCTGGAAAGATTCCAAGCAAAATAATGTAGCCTATTTAGTTAGTGGTGTAGAGTACGTTGTGGCATATGATGCTGCCATGTAAGCTATATAGTTGCTGAGGTTCATTAGTAGGTTAGAAGCGGCACCCTCCATCGATGGTCCAATCCTATTGTAGCACTGGAGCCATACCTCAGGCTAAAGAATCGAAGGATCAGCATATTCTGCATCGCTACCATCTTTGATTTTAGATTAGGATGACATCGATTTTTGAAAGATCGATGAAAATGGAGAACTTGACCGACCCATTTGCTAAGGCCTCAAAACTAAGGAGTTCTATGGACTCAAGTAGAAGATAGGATATTTGATATTATTCTGATTGGCTTTAGTCCAAGTGGGAGTTGTTGGGAAATACGTCCTAAAGCCAATCATCTAAGTGGTAGATGATTAAAATTAGTATATGAATTATTTAATAATAATAGTTATTTCACTGATTCATCATAGATTTTCTATCTTTCTTAAATGAACTCCTAAATTATGATGAAGTCCTTAGAACCACAATCAATTGATAAAGAAAGATTTATTGGATGGTTCTTAAATTGTTCACGATCAAATGATGAGTTATTAATAAGGATGATAACTTATTGAGTGTAGATCGTTGTATGCCCTAACCAAGTGGTGTGGAGACACTGGTATGGCATTCAGATGAGATGTTGGAGTACATTTAAACTGAACGTGACCAATTTAGCGCTCTACTATCAAGAGTAGCTAGCTAAGGCCAATGGATATAAGTGTCCCTCTAATTTGAGATCACCATGATGACTTGCAAGCAACTCATTGTACTTTGGTGCCAGACTGCCTGTATTTCTAATATAGATTTAGAAGGTTTTTAGGTACAGTCAAGTACTTGTAAGTTGGTGTGTGAGTCAAGATGAGATTGACCACTCCTGATTAGCTTTAGGAAGAGAATGACTTATTATGTTTTAATTTAGCAAAACCTAGGCCTGGGTAATCCTCATGAGGAGTCATGGGATTTACAAAATTTTAAGACATAATAGAGATGACTTGTATGAGTATTGATAGCATACTCGAAGTCATCTTGAGCATTATTGATTAGAGGGATGAATTATATGATAACCATGGGCCAGGGTTCTAAGAATGTTGCTTGGCATACATTCGACCTATCCAGACGTCGAGAACTATTGCTAGATGGTTACTTCGATTGGTATAAAAATTATTTCCTATATTACTGACTTAGGTTCAAACCTATAGGATCATACAAATTAGAGGTTGTAATCTAATTAGATGGTTAATCAATGATTGAGAATCATTCTTAGGTCAAACTATCAATACGATTGATGTTTGACCTAATACAAGTGTTGCAGGAGGATCGATTAGCAATTAGATTGCTAATTGGCTCAATTTGATTGAGCATTTGGATTGAGATCAAGTCTAATTGAATCAAATTTAATTAAAATTAATTTAGACTTAATTAGATTAAATTTAATTGATTTATTGAATAAGCTAATTGCAAGAAAAAATAATTTCTTATTGGACTAGGATTTGAGTGCACCTAATTTCTAATTGAGTTAGGATTTAAATTAAAAATAAAAATAATTTAATTATGATTTTAGTTAGACTAAGACCACTTTTAATTAGGTTGTATTTAATTTGATTTGAATTAGGTTCAAAATAGTTTTGACCTAGTCAAACAAGAAGAGTCCCAGTTGGACTGGGACTCTCACTCCTTCCTTATGCCAATAAAAGTCAATGCCCACATTTTATTTCTAGATCTTTATGTGATATTCTCCATGCTAATAAAATCTTCTCCATGCACTAAATATCTAAAAAGATTAATTAAAATTTGATTTGATCAAATTTGGTAAGTGATTTGATTTTGTTTCCTTTTGAAAGAGTCCCAATTCTCCAAAACACCTCCTTTCCTTATGAAATTTTTTCTTCATGCTTCTTTTTCTTTTGTATACTTATTTTCTTTAATTTTGCATGTGGTTTACTGATCTTCACACTTAAAAAATAAGGAGAGAGGTATCCAAGAGTTGGACGCCTCGTAAAACTCCTTCCTAGAGTCCATATAAGACTAGGTTTGACTTAGTTTTCCTTATCTAATTGGGGCACCTCTTATAAGATGTTTTTGGATATGAAAAATCATAGAAAATTTATGAAAAAACTAGAAGAAAAGAAGGAGAAGGTGTGGAGTTTTGGGGCACCAAGTTCCTTGAAGCAAAGGTCTTCATCAAGACATCAAATGTTGATGACTTGAAGGGACAAAGGTAAGAGAAGATTGTCTTCTCTTTATTTTTTTTTTAAGTATTTTTCTCTTATTTATTTTATATAATTTTTATATGTTAAAAATCTAAAAGAGAGAGAGGAAGAGGGCATTGAGATCTGTGCTCTAAGATGTTGGGGCATGATGATCAATTTTGGACATGATCTGATCATATCCTGATGAGAGAAGGAAAAGATAAGAATGTCTTCTCTTAGGGTTTCTTTGAGAATCCTTCTTCTCTATATTTTTATAAGATTTTTCTGTAAAAAAAATTAGAGAGTGTGAGGTCTGGAAATATAAAAAAAGTCTAGGGGAGAATGTCTTCCTTTTGTCCTAGCATAAGGATGTTTTTAAGACATCAGTCATTAATGTCTTGAAATAGAAGATTTGTCTTCTTTTAGGATCATTTTCTAATGTACTTAATTTTTAATTTTTGGAAGATCCAAAGATTGAATTTCTCTCTTAATCCTCCTTATATTCTTCATCTCTTGGAATGTCTAAGAGATCTGAAGAATAAATTTTAGATTAACCATCCGAAGGAATTCACGAGAAGCTAGCACTTCGAGCGGATCTTTGTTCGACGAACCTCCGATTTTGTTACAGTCTTGTGTGGGTCACCTGTAGAGGTCGAATGCATATGTAGCTCTAAAGGAAATAACAAAAATCAACCATGAAGCTCTCAAGCCATGCAAGGTAAGAGATTTGATCTCTTCTCTCACCTAAATGCGATCTAGGTTTCAGATCTAGAATCATTCTAGATCTAGGGTATTGATTTGATCAATTAGATTTAGAATGTATTATGACATATTATAGATCCTAGATATAGGATTTAGTAATTAGATTACATACATTTATAAATTAAATAGTTTAATTTATAACTTTTGCTATGTTATTTTTCAAAAATATTTTGAAATTCATGCATGAAATCGTGCATATTTTCCATCAACTGAATGGGATTTTCTATTTGAGTCTTAAGGCCTGGTCCAATATGGTCTTAAGATGGCTAACACATGTATGGGTCAGGTTTAGATCCAAGAGATGAGAGCATGGGAGGCATGGGTATACATAGGCTAGGTGAGTGCTTTCATATATTGGGTTAGCCTAGGAGAGTTTTTCAGCTGGAGTTTGAGTTTATTAGGGTTCATGTGGTATAACAGAATCCTAAAATATATAAACTTAGGTATTGTAAACTTTTTAAGAGAGAGGAATCAATACATACCTTTTCTTTCTATCTCTCTTCTCTCTTTTCTCTCTAGTTCCAATGCCAAGCCCTAGATGTCGCCATCAACTTTTTCTCTTCTTCATATTTTTGGATTAACACCTAGATTCGTGCAAGAGATCGGATCTACGACTGTGGTTCTGAACAGGCATAGGCATAACAATTGGTATCAAATTAGTACCGATTGTTCCAATAGATCCCAACCGAACCTGCTAAGTATTTGAAGATATCCTTCAGTGCTCTCTAGTGCTCCTTTCCAGGCTGAGCCATAAACTTGCTTATTTGACTCACTGCATGGGCTAAATCTAGCCTACAATGTACCATAGAGTACATAATACTTCCCACACCAAAAGCACATGGAACCTTTTCCATCTTTTGAATCTCCATCTTAGTCTGTAGTGACATGATCTTAGAGAGTCTGACATGCCCGGCTAGTGGTAGCTCAGTCGGTTTGGCCTCCTTCATTCTAAATCTTTTCAAGATCTTCTTAACATATCCTTTTTGAGATAGATACAGTAGTCTCTTGGTTCTATCTCTGATGATTTTGATACCAAGGATCTTCTTTGCAGGCCCTAAGTCCTTCATCTCAAACTCTCGAGATAAAGCTCCTTTCAACTTCTGCACAACTTTCTTACTCTTGCATGCTATCAGCATGTCATCTATATACAAGAGTAAGTATAACCAAGATCCATCTTCCAGAGACCTCACATATACACATGGGTCATGATCGCACCTGAAAAATCCAATACTTCTCATATAAGTGTCAAATCGCTGGTACCACTATCTAGGAGACTACTTTAATCCATACAGTGATTTCTTCAATAAACAGACCTCTCTCTAACCCAAGCTCCTTGAAGCCCTATGGCTACTCCATGTATATGTTCTCCTTCAAATTTTCATGGAGGAATGTTGTCTTAACATCCATTTGCCCCAATTCCAAATCATGAGTAGCAACTATTCTCAACATCATCCTGATGGACGTATGTTTGACAATCGGAGAGAAAACTTCTAAGTAATCAATCCATTCTCTCTGTGAGTACCCTTTGGCTACCAGCCAAGCCTTGTACCTCACTCCACCTTGCTTTAAAGGTGCCTCTTTTTTTGTGAAAACCCATTTGGAGCCAATGGATCGAGCATCATCTGGTAGATCCACCAGCTATCATGTTCGATTTTTCTTAAGAGAGTCCATCTCCTCCATCATGGCCTGCATCCATGACTTCCAATCCTGACTCTCCATGGTCTCCTCAAAACTCTCTGAATCTCCACTGATAGTGATGAGAGCATAAAAGATAGTCTCATTAATGCCATATCATATCGGTTTGTGAACAATGTGCTTCGGCTTGTGCAGTGCCACTCTCCTTACAGTATCCTGCGAGTCTACTGCCTATGGCTATCTCTGTACTTCTTTCAAAATAGATCGTTCTTCATGTTGGTCCTCCACAGGTGTATCACCATGCCTGCCTAACTCCACCTCAAACTAAACACGACCCGAGGTTGATGTTAAGGGCAAATCACCTGTATCCATGAGCTTTTTCATGCTGTCCTATATTATCTTCACAACTCCATCTGTGCTTCCTAATTTCAAGATGATGCTCTTTTTATCAAATACAATATTTTGACTGATGATGCATCTCTAAGAATATGAATCCCACCGCAAGAAACCCTTCATACCTCATGAAAATCTAATGAATATCATCTTCTATGACTTTGGATCTAACTTGCTTCTATCGACTTCTTCTATCAAAGCATATGCAGGATAGCCGAACACCTTTAGGTGGCCAAGCTCCACCTTCTTTCTACTCCAGATAGCCTCTAAAAGTCCTTTGTTCAATTTTCTATGGGGAGATCTATTAATAAGAAAACATGTATAAATAAGAGCATCATCCCAAAATGATTTGGGCAGTGATGCCTATAGCCTCAAGCTTCTAGCCTTCTTTGTCAATATTCGATTCATCCTCTCCACAACACCATTCTGTTGAGGGGTCATCTTCACTATGTAATAGCATTTTTTTTCATTTTCCTCATAGTATCTCTTGAATGCTAGGTTGGTGTATTCCCCTTCATTATCAGACCTCAAACACTTCACTACCTGTCCTATCCCATTCTCCATCTCAGCTCTCCAGATTTTAAATTGGGCAAAAACATCTAATTTTTTCTCATCAGATAGACCCATACCTTCTTGAAAAAATCATCTATGAAGATAACAAAGTATCTCACTCCACCTCAAGATGCAATAGGTGTCGGTCCCCATACATCTGAATGAATAAGCTCCAAAATAGCTTTACTCTACTTGATACTATTAGCAAATGTAACTCTATGCTGTTTGTCATAGATATAGGTTTCACATAGGTCATCTCCTTTCTTTCTGAATGCTGGAATCAGACCTCTCCTACTCAACTCAATGAGCCCACTATCACTCAAGTGACCTATATGATAGTGCCACAGCTTGTAGGTTAGCTGCTCCTTCTATGCTGCTATAGATACCTCTACACTATCTATAACCATCGAGCCCTCCATCTTGTATAGGTTGTTGCTCAGTCTTCTTCCTTTCATCACCACCAATGCATCCTTGAAAATCCTCAAACACCCACTGTCTGGCTGACAATTGAAAGTATATCCCTATCCTTCCAAATAACCTTAGAATATCAAGTTCTTCTTCAGTTCTGGCACATGCTTCACATTGATGAGTGTCCATATGACTCCATCATACATCTTTACTCTTATTGTACCAACACCACCAACTTTACATGGGTGATATCTCCAAGACTTACACTCGCTCCAACGGATCTTTCATAAGATGAGAACCACTCTCGATTTGTAGTGTAATGATGAAACATGCTGAATCCAGTATCCAGTGATTGTCCAACTCTATTACTCCATCTGATACTATCAATATATCTTCTCCACTATCTTTAGATGATAGACCACCACTCCCACTAGTCGATCCACCTTTAGAAGCACCCTTTTCCTTTTCATTCTTCAAAAGTGGATAATTTCTTCTAATGTGACTAGGTTGATGACACTTGTAGCATTTTCAAGCCTTCTGATTTCCTTGAGACTTTAAGTTATCCTTAGATTTCTCTCGAGTCCTCTCCTTAGGCTTTCCTTGCCTCTCATTCATAGAAAGCATCTCTGAATTAGGGTTTCCTCTAACTAGCCTCTCTCGCTGCTCATTGGACTTGAGAACTCCAACCACTTTCTCAAAGTTTAATGTCTCCTTTCCATACACCAGAGTAGTAATGAGACTATCATATGCTGCTGGCAGTGAACACAATAATAGGAGAGCTCTATCCTTCTTATCAATCTTCACATCAAGGCTCATAACATCTGAGCAAATTTGATTGAACTTCCGGATATGGGAACCTAGGTCTCCTTCTTCGGGCATCTACAAACCATGCAGCTATTTCTTCAACCATAGCTTGTTTATCATGTTCTTTCCCATATACGTGTTTTCCTGTTTCTATCAAAACCCCTTCGGTATGATTTTCATATTAATCTCTGATAAAATCTCATCAACAAGAAACATAGAAATCATACTAAAGGCTATCTCTTCAAGTTCCTTCCATTCTTCAATAGAAATCTTTTTTGATCTTTTGCGAGTCAAGACCTTGTAGATCCTATTCTACACCAGTAGATTCTTCATCCTTTGCTACCAAAGACTAAAGTTATCCTTGCCATCGAACTTTTCAAAGTCCACCTTGATGGTACTCGATGCCATCCAAATCAGATTTCAATAACTAAACATAAAAAAGAATAAACAATGTTCAAAAGAATCTATTTAGCACCTTACTACAACCCCAGATGAAGCTTTGACCTTTTCTCTACCTGATTTAACACTAGGGCTTTGATACCAATTATTGTTCTAGATGGCTACTCTGATACTAATCTATTGGGAATAATCCTTGCTACTCGATGATTGTGGAAACAGCAACAAGGATCCAAGAAAAGGGATGGCTGTTCTGTTGAAATCCTAGCAAACCCTAGGATGTGGAGAAAAGTAAGAGAATGAGAGAGGAAGAAAGATTTCAGAGAGAAAAGGCTTGTATTGATTCTATGTTTAGTTTACAAATATCAGTAAAGAGTATATATATACCTGGTCAAATAAGATCCAACCTAAAAAAAACTTTCCTAGCTAACCTAATGTTATGCACTCCCCAAGCCTATGTACACCCATGTCTCCCATGCACATATCCATTAGATAAATTCCAATCCAATCCATAGGTTAGCCCCCTTAGGATCTTACAAATCAAGACCTAAAGTTTCTAGGATTAAATCCAATCCCAAGCCAGAATAGAAACCATGTTCTGCTCTATTCATAGCTCGAGTCGGCTCAGTCAGCAATCGGGCCAGCTTGATGATGAGTCTCCTGTGAGAGCTCGAATCACCACTTTCTATTCTACTGCTCGAGCCAGCTCTCTCAAGGTTCGGGCCAGCTCGATTTCTACTTGGACTGGCTCTGATAGAAACCAAGCCAGCTCTTCTAGCATATTAGCCTGATATGCTTGCTAGACTTCTACTTGACCCAGCTCTCTCAGAATTTGGACTGGCTCATCTTGTACTTGGGCTCGCTCTAATAAAGAACTGAGCTAGCTCTTTTGAAGCATTTGCTGAAGCTCTTCGATGGTTGATTCCATTCATTCGTTGCTCTCTTTTCACCTACTTTCAAGGCTTGAAAGCATCATATCTGAGCTCACATTTTTCATCCTACAGTTGGAGTTGACTCAAGAAATCCATGAGCCAACTTCTGATGGCCTGGAGTCGACTCAAGAATCTAGGGAGTTAACTCATGAGCTTTTGACAGCTCTAACAGCTAGTTTTCAAAACTGCACAGAATTGATTTGTGAAGCTTCAAACATCTTTTTCTCATGCTCCAACAACTATAAACTTATTTTTGGTGTTTCTAACTTGGATTAGAAGGCTTCTAAAACATTATTAAAGCAAAAGGAGCATAAGGAATCAAACAAGAAGAGAGAAACATTAGAAAATATTAAAAAGTTTAGTGATATCCTACTAGTGAGCTTTAAAGAGTTTTTATTACAATCCAACCACCCAACCTATTGTCCAATCAAGGCATTCTCAAGTGAAGGAAGAAAGCATTCATTGTAAAAGCCCTCCAACCTCTTAACTTGTGCATCAAAGCTTCAAATTAGCTCTTCAAGGAGTCTATTTGTTTTTAAATTTCTATATTTCAAGTTTCAATAGATTTAAAACTTGGAAGATAGGTTCATCCAGGCCTTAAATTGGATTTGTACAAGCTTAGAAATAATTTGGAGGTAGATTTTGATTGGTTAGCCTACAAAACCAATTGGATTAAAATTATGAACCTAGAAAAAATAATCATACTGTAATCTTGAAGATTATAGTAAAATTCTGAAATAGAGTGCTTGAGGAATGGACATAGGTATTAGGTTTTAAACCGAACTACTATAAAAATTTTGTCTTTATGTGTGTGATTGTCTTTATCAATTATATTTATTTTTAGCTCATTTAAGCATTATATTTTTTGCATATAAACATTTTTGTTTTGCACGTATACTTATTAATCTAAAAATTTTTTTGAAAAACCCAATTCACCCCCTCCCTTAGGTTGTTCCTCTAGGCAACATTGTTGACTATTGGTATTTTTGGTTGTCTATGACTTATGTATTTTGGTGGTTTATGTATTTTGGTGCTTTGTGGGTTTTGTATTTTGGTTAAATATGCTTATGACTTTTGAGTTGTATTTTGGATATATGACTTATTTATGGGGTACTATGAAAACTCTATGACCTTGGCTTATAATTGTATGAAAGCTCTATGACTTATGGATCATGTCTTTTGTCATATCTTCTATCTTGTATCGCTTATAATTATGGCTTATAATTATGGTATCCAAATGCTTCTAAATGCGGCTTGTATATGTGTCTATAGACTGATTCTATCATGATTGATGATTTTCGCATATTAGCAGCAAATCATTCCTACTAATAAGGAGAATAAGTTAAGGGGGAGTCTATTCTTTTTAAGGGAATAATTTAAGAAAATAATTGATGATGTCAAAAGGGGCGTAGTATTTAGTATGTTGGCATAAACAAAATTGTTCAATATAATGGTTTAAGCAAAAATGGCTCAATTCATTTTAATTTAGTATGATGGTATAAGCAAAATTGTTCAATATAATGGTTTAAGCAAAAAAGGCACAATTTGCTTTATATGTTTTGGCAAACATTTTGAAGAAAAAATACTGATTTCCACCGCAGAATCGTATAGATCTGATCAGATCTAAGAAAGATGTTTCTAAAAATTCCTAAATAATCTGATCAGATCTAAGAGTTCTCCGATCTAATCATAGTGATCTAATATTAAAAATTAAAAATTAAAAATAAATTAAATTTAATTTAAAGTACCTGATTGGGTAATCTAATTATCCTATAAAGATCTTATTGATTCCTGAGGTTCTGGAAGGAGCCACGCATGCACCAAGCCTCTACAGATATCCACTCAGGCAAGATCTAAATATTTTCTCCACATGAATCTTTCTTCCAAAAATTAGATCTGGATCTGATCCGAAGAACCTTCAAAACTATTTCTGAAGGCAGCCCATCCGTCATAAGAACACCATCGCATAGATCCTGAATATTATGCCAAAAACATTGGACCTTCTTCTCAGATTTGTGCCTAACATTTTAGGCTTGTAGAATAGAAGAAGAGAGAGGATAGAGGGGGTGTGGGATATCAGGGATGGCAGACTATGGGCATGGAAAATTATTTCTTGCATTGAATGCACTTCGACGTGAGAAAGGATTTTATGTCCAATGCCTACTTAGAGTCCCTTTTGACCAAAATAACTCCTTTATTTTATCATTAGCACTCTAGAACTTATTCTTCACGAAAAACCATCAGATCTAACCTATTTTTTTCACCAAAAATAATTCAAAAAGGTGTCAGCATGAGTAGATAAGGAAGAGTCCACTACGCCCAGGACTCTTCCCTCAAGAGTTTGATCCAAAACAAACTCTATCATAATTCAATCTAGACACCTCAAAAAATCACAAAATTTGGTACACCTAATGCATAGCATGTCATCTATCACATATCCAAAACTCAAAAAAAAATAATTTTTTAAAAAATTTGTAGAAGCATCTAATCAGGTGATCCTCAATTCTCTCAAATAGGTCAACTTTTGACCCTAGTCCAATTTGACTTTGAATGGATTTAATTTCTATAATTAATCTAATCTAGACTTATTCTAGTCAGATGAAAATAAATCCATTCTAATTATAAGAATAAGTCAAATTAAATTTGACTTAGTTGCGACGAATCAGAAAGATTTTAGAAGGAGAAAGTCAAACTCAATCATGTGCTAGCACGATTACCTTGAACCTGATTGGATCAAATCCAAATCAATCAAACTGGCTTAGCTTAATTGATGATATCTAGATCCAAACCCTTGTTTGTGTGATCCAGTTTGGTTCAATTCTATATGGTAATGAGATATGTCATAATCTCCATCATCAACATCATCGAAACATCTTTCGATGGACCAGAACTTTTCTGATTCATACAATTAGAATGATTGATCATCAAAATCATTCTAATTGCTCCCAAAATCTACCAGTAATACCTAGTAGTATATAGTGGCAACCCATCAGAACTGAAAGCAAATCTCTTGATATAGTTACCTATGTGATTAGGTTCTTCTATCTTGAGCTCCAATAGGATTAGGGTTAAGGTGAACTTGTCAAACCTAATTTCTGTCATATGAATTAATCATTTGATTCAAGTCCAATGTGAAACCCTAATAGAAACTCTTTCTATTATCTTCACTCTATCATGGCCATGGGCTTATGGACTCAATCTCATAATTATCATAGGGCTACTCCTCATCTATCGAGGTAGATAGATCTCCTATTAGTGTAATCTAATTTCTACAATGAACATGCTATAGCCAACATACACCTCAGGATTCCAAATGGCTAGGAGATCGATTTATGGTGTAGTCAAACTATAACACCCTCAAGGTGAACTACTGATGCACCTCAGATCAAAGAACCAGACACACCACTACAGCATCGAGTCAGTCATCGATGAGAAGGTAGACTTTCTTATGAGTACTCGAGGTGATCACGCACAGTGCCCTCGTTCTCTAATAAGTACCTATACTCTCACTTTGGTGTCTCCACACCATAGACTTAAGATACGTCTATCCTAAGAAAGCGATCATACACTAACCTTCCGGATCGATCACCATTCTCGTGATGATCCTACGGTCGGGAGCAGTTTATGAGTTAATTATGAAAATTAATGTCTTAAATTTTTAACTTTTGAAAATATGAATTATCATTACCATTAACTCAAAGGATGTATCATAGATACTTTTAAATACATACTATGATAAAAAATAACCTATTTATTAATTTATAATCAAATTTATAAAATTATCCTTAGAAGTCTATTACAAATGACAATCAATCTGGCTTCTAGGGCACACATCTAACAAACTCTCACTTGACCTAAAGCCAATTGGCTACAAATCTAAGTCCCATGTTCTCAAGGTAGGCTTCAATTTTCTACTGGCTTAATGACTTTATCAATGGGTTAGCCGCATTATCTGTAGTGTCGACTCTCTTGACCTCGACGTATACCTTCTTAAGGTAATCGTGAATGAGGTGGTATCACCACTCGATGTGTTTAGATTTCTGGTGATACCTCAGCTCCTTAGCTAGGGCTATGGTGCCATTATTATCGTAGTACATAGGGATGGCATCTAATGGCATCACTCCAAGCTCTGTGGCAAATTTGTTGTACTAAAATGCCTCCTTTATAGATTCCAATGCAGTGATGTACTCTACTTCCATGATGGAATCTGCTATCATAGTTTGCTTGGAACTCTTTCAGCTAACAGCACCATCATTGCACACAAATAGACTTTCAGATGTTGATTTTTGATCATCTATATCAGACATAAAATTTGAATCTGTATACCCCTAGACCTGGAGTTCTCCATTACCAAAGACTAGAAACATATCCTTAGTCCTTCTCAAGTACTTAAGGATACATTTCACAGAAGTCCAGTACTCCTCACCTAGATTCGATTGATATCTACTCGTGATACTTACATCATGGGCAATATCAGGTCGTGTACATCGCATGGCATACATGAGGCTTCCTATTGCTAAAGTATAAGGGATCTTACTCATGCGTTCAATCTCCTCGAGTGTGTTGGGACATATCTACTTGAAGAGATGAATGCCATGTCTGAAGGGCATCAATCCCCTCTTCGAGTTTTCCATGCTAAACCTCTTTAGCACCTTCTCTATGTACATATTCTATGAGAGACCCAGCATCCTATTTGGTCTATCTCTATAGACCTTAATTCCTAGAATAAAGGGTGCCTCTCCTAGGTCTTTCATGGAGAATTCTTTAGACAACCACATTTTGACTGTAGTCAACATGGAAATATCATTCCCAATTAGAAGAATGTCATCCACATATAGAACGAGAAAGACAACAGTGCTCTGACTGACCTTTTTGAAAACATAAGGCTCCTCTTCATTCTTGATGAATCCAAATGATTTGATCACATTATTGAAATGAGCATTCCAGCTCCGAGATACTTGCTTAAGTCCATATATGGACCTTTGTAGCTTGCAGAACTTGTGATTAGTATCATTGGATGTGAAACCCAGTGGCTGTTCCATATAGATATCTTTCTCAAGATATCTATTTAAGAATGTCATTTTCATGTCCATCTACTATATTTCATAATTGAAATAAGCTGCAACAACAAGCATTATGTGGATGGATTTGAGCATGGCTACTGATGAAAAAATATCTTGATAGTCAATGCCTTTGCACTGACTATACCTTTTGCTACAAGCCTTGCTTTGAATGTCTCTACATTTCCATCGACACCTATCTTTCTCTTGAAGATTCATTTACACCCAATAGGTACTATACCTTCAGGTGGATCTACCAAGGTCCAGACTTGGTTCGAACGCATTGAGTCAATCTCTGACCTCATTGCCTCTAACTATTTCTTGGAGTCGATATGTGATATCGCCTTGTCATAAATTTTGGGATCATTAACATGAACCCCATTTCCTATGAGGAACATTTTCTCTACATCTTCTGATATAGTACCTAAGTACCTTTCAGAAGGATGGAAAATTCTACTTGATCTACGAGGTGGAGGAGGTAGTGTCTGGGTTGGCTTAATCTAATTGGATTCCATAGGTTCCTTAACTCGTTTCTCATCGAAGACTTTCTCCTTAAGTCTAATCTATCTTTCGATGCCATCATCTTGAATAAACTATTTTTCAAGAAAGATGGTATGTCGACTCACAATCACATTATGATCTTTCGAAAGATAGAAATAATATCCTAATGACTCTTTAGGATATCCATTAAATTAAGCTCTAAAGGACCTAGACTCTAATTTGTCCGCTTGTTGTCTCTTGACATGGGTCAGACAACCCCAAATTCTGAGATGACTAAGATTTGGTTTCTTACCATGCCATATCTCATATGATGTGGTAGAAAAATTTTAGATGGAACCCTATTCAATAAAAATATAGCGGTCAATAGACTATATCCCCAAAGAAACTCAGAAAGGTCCGTGAAGCTCATCATGGATCGAACCATTTCTAATAAGGTCTAGTTTCTCTATTCTAAAACCCCGTTGAGTTGAGACATTCCAGATGGAGTCCATTATGAGACTATGTCACTATCCTTAAGATAGTCTAGGAATTTTTGACTAAGGTATTCGCCTCCTCGATCTGATCAAAGAATCTTAATGGGTTTTCTTATTTATTTTTCTACTTTGAGTCTGAATTCTTTGAACATTTCAAAAGCTTCAGACTTATGTCGCATCAGATACACATACTCGTACCAAGATAAATCATCGGTAAAGGTGATGAAGTAGATGTAATTGCCCTTGGCTGGCACATCAAATGGGCCGCATACATCAGTATGTACTAGGGCAAGCTGGTCTATGGCCCTTTCCCCATGTCCCATAAAAGGAAGCTTGGTCATTTTGCCATGAAGGCATAATTCATAAATCGGATATGACTCGAAAGTCGACGGACTCAATAGCCTAGATTTCTCTAATATTTTAACCCTATCTTCAACTTTATGACCTAGCCAAAGGTGCCAAAGATACCTATCAGACTATCCCTAGTTCACTTTGATCCTATGGTATTCATGTTTTGCACGATATTAAAAATAGAAACATCAATGTGTAACTGATGGAGACTATTAATAAGAAAATGACTTGCAATTTTATTTCTTTTATAATGGTCCTTAAGAAAACTAATTACATAGCCTTCCAGTGCTAAACATGAAATAGAAATTAAATTCCTGCTTGCTGCAGGCACATAAAAATAGTTCCTAAGTACTAAGTCTAATCCTGACGATAATTGCAGAGGATAGGCTTCCACGGCCACAACAGCAACTCTTGCTCTATTTTCGATGTGTAGGATCATTTTACCATCCCTCAGCCTTCTGCTATCCTCAAGATCCTACATAGAAGTGCACAAGTGAGCACTAGAAACAGAGTCAAGCACAGAACTAGATGTAGAAGAAACCGTAAGCTTAGATTCTATAACAAGCATACCTCTAGAAGGACCTGCCTCCTTCTTGTTCTTCAGACTGGCCAGGTAAAGAGGGTAGTTCCACTTCCAATGGCCATCGGTGTTGCAATGGAAATATTTTTCTTTATCAGCGGCCTTCTTCTTCGACTCTACCTTCTTCTTCTTCTCACCATTCACCTTCTGCTTCTTCATGGACTTCTTCTTCTTCCTAAAAGACTTTCTCTTGGAAGAAGTCCGCTTCACAATAAGTACTAAGCCTTTAGAACTTTTCATAGAAAGCTCAGTAGTAACCAGCATATTCATGAGCTCAGCCAAGATATTCTGAAGTTTATGCATATGGTAGTTCATGATGAACTGTTCATATGCATCAGTCAAGGACTGCAAAATTATGTTAGTCTGTAGATCTTGATCTAACTTGACACCAAACTTCTCAAGCTCTTCCAAGTCCTTGATCATCATAAGATAATGATCTTGGACTGACTGTCCATCACACATTTGAGCCTTAAAAAGTCTTTGACTTGATATTTGGCTGCGCGACTCTATTCACCAAGAAATTCTTACAAGTGAGCCAACATTTGGTGACTAGTGTTAATGTCTTCATGTTGGCACTGGAGCTCATCAGACATCGAGCCCAACATGTAATACCTGACTTTGTTATCTTCATCTGTCCACTTCTCGAGAGACGCTCTCTGATCAGAGGATGGATGGGCTGGTAAGGTGGGAGGATCCTATTCCAACACATGAGTCAACTTCTCAAAACCCAAAATAATTTTGAAGTTTCAAAGCCAATCCTTGTAGTTGGATTTGATCAGTCTATGGGTGTCCAAGATATGGGCTAGTAGGTTGGACGCAGACATTTTCCTATAGAGAGTCAAAATTTTTAGTTAGATTTTGTAAGTAGACTTAAATAATTTATTTAAGAATTTCATTTTTAAATAAATTAAGCTTTCACTATTTACTCAGATCCCTACACTCTCTTAGCAGAGATGCAAAAATCTCCATGATTATAGATTTCTAGTGGATGGTACGGTCCCACCAATGATTGACCATCTCACCTAATAGTTATTGGTGATGGGTCAATCGATGAGTGGACAACTCTTGTCTAATGATTCTCTAATCATGATGCACCCAAACTTGATCTTTAATTCCTGAATCTCATCGTGTCCGAAATATTGATCCACTCCTTAGTTAATTCAGACCCACCATTTGCATAAATTGGATTCCTAATTGGGTCCCTCACCATATCCAAAATATTGAGCCCAACCCATCCTCCAACCCATAACATCCAATGCCTAATAGATAGGGTTGCATCTTCTTGGTGCAACTGAACCACTGTATCCAGCTGAGAACAATCAACCTCGGGAAGGACCCACACATCGATAATGGTGGAATACCTTAGACTTAATATTTTCTTAGGAAGATTTAATTTAGGTCTCTTTAAATTTGACTTGACTTAGTCATAACAATTATGACTAACCTAGTGGCATGGGTTGGCTCGAATTGTTAGCCACCTCAAATCAAAACTGGATCGACACAAATGGCCAAGTAAGTGAGACCCGTGGAAAGGATATGCCATTAACTTAATAAGAATGCATTCAGATCGAGTAGCTCTCAATTAAAAATCAGTCAGTCGTATCTGCCAAACTTACCTTAGACACCAAATTATCGAATCCAAATCAATTAGGTTAGCCTACAATCCAGGCTCAAACCGTAGAGCCAAATTAGGTCTTGATTTGATCGAGTCACATCTCAATGTGATTCAATCATGATCCAGACTTAATCCTATTAGGTTGGTCAAATCTAAGCTTTCTTTGATCCCACCTAACCAACGCTTGATTCAGTTTGATCAACTGCTAGGCCTAATTAAGCTATCCAAGCCCAAACTTAAATTTATGAATATGTCTTAGATCTAAAAGTTCATAATTTTAGATCTAATTAATTTCATAATCTTAATTATTAATTAAGTTTTAGATTCATGAACAAAACATGTAATAGAAATTCTAGAATTTCAGGATCTAGGGTTTTGCAAAAAAATAAGTTTTGATTTCTGATTAAGGATGAATGCGCAGCACCCCTACATGCCATAAGAACACCCCATCGAATGGAAGAAGAGGATCTTTAAATCCTACTTTGTTCTTATGATCGGATGGCCATGGAAAACTCCTTAATCAAAAATATATATTTTTACTATAAAACTAGTTAGGTCATATATTTTATATAAAAAGATCTAACTAATACATGTCTTGTAGACATCTCATGTCTCATCAATATGCATACTTTCAGATCTAAAATATCATACATTAAATCTAAAAAATAAAATTTTAAATTTGATCATATCAAAACTAAAACTATTCTAGACATCTTATAGAACTATTCTATGACTAGTCTAAGCATGCATCTTTCATATCTCATATGAATAAATCAAAAATTAAAAATTTTATTTTTAACTTTTAGATCTAATTACAATAATTATAACATCAAAAAAATAAAAATTAAATAGATCTAAAATTATATTTAATTAAATTAAATACATGATCATACTAGACTACATATAGAACTATTTTATACCTAGTCTAGTCATGCATCTCATACATATTAAATCTAAATTATTTAAATTTTAATTTTATAATTTTAAGTCTAATCACATCTAATGTGATATCTAAAATCTTTTAATATAAGATCATAAATAAAAATAAAATCAGATCTAAGGAAGATCTGAAGAATTGCTAATGCAGCTCTAATACTAGTTGAAGGAAAAATACTATTTTCCACCGCAGGATTGTACAGATTTGATCAGATCTGAGAAAAATTTTTCTAAAAATTTCTAAATAATTTGATCATATCTAAGAGTTCTTAGATCTAATTATGATAATCTGATATTAAAAATTAAAAATTAAAATTAAATCAGATTTAATTTAAAATATCTGATTGGGTAATCTAATTATCCTATAATGATCTTATTGATTCCTGAGGTTCTGGAAGGAGCTACGCATGTGCCTAGCCTCTACTAGTATCCATTTGGACAAGATCTGAATGACTTCTCCATATGAACTTTTTCTCCAAAATTAGATTTGGATTTGATCCGAAGAACCTTCAAAACTATTTCTGAAGGCAGCCCATCCGTCACACGAACACCATCACGTAGATCCTGAATATTATGCCAAAAACATTGGACCTTTTTTTCAGATTTGTGCCTAATGTTTTAGGCTTGTAGAAGAGAAGACGAGAGAGGATAGAGCGGGTGTGGGATATCAGGGATGGCAGACTTTGGGCATAGAATATTATTTCTTGCGTTGAATGCACTTTCATGTGAGAAAGGCTTTTATGTCCAATGCCTACTTAGAGTCCCTTTTGACCAAAATAACTTCTTTGTTTTATTATTAAAACTCTAAAACTTATTATCCATGAAAATCCATCAGATCTCGTCTATTTTTTTCATCAAAAATGATTCAGAAAGGTGTTGGCATGAGTAGATAAGAAAGAGTCCACTACGCCTAGGACTCTTCCCTCAAGAGTTTGATCTAAATCAAACTCTATCATAACTTAATCTAGACACCTCCAAAAATCACAAAATTTGGAACACCGAATGCATACCTCATGTTCTATCATATATCTAAAACTCAAATTAAAATAATTTTTAGAAAATTTTGTAGAAGCATCTGATCAAGTGACCCTCAATTCTCTCAAACAAATCAACTTTTGATCCTAGTCCAATTTGACTATGAATGAATTTAATTTCTATAATTAATTTGATCTAGACTTATTTCAGTCAGATAAAAATAAATCTATTCTAAATACAAGAATGAGTCAAATCAAATTTGACTTGATTGAGATGAATCAGAAAGATTTTGGAAGGAGAAAGTCAGGCTCAATCATGTGATATCATGATTACTTTGAACCTGACTGGATCTAATCCAAATCAATCAAATTGGCTTAGCTCAATTGATGACATCCAGACCCAAACCCTTATTTATATGACCCAATAAGGTTCAATTATATATGGTAATGAGATATATCACGATCTCCATCATCGACATCATCAAAATACCTTTCGATGGACCAGAATTTTTTTGATTCATACAATTAGAATGATTGATTATCATAAACATCTTAATTGATCCAAAAATCCACTAGTGACACGTAGCAGTATATGGTGGTAATCCATCAGAACTGAAAGTGAACCTCTCAATACAATTACCTGCGTGATTGGGTTCTTCTATCTTAAGCTCCAACAGGATTAGGGCTAAGGTGAACTCATCAAACCCAATGTCTGTCATATGAATTAATCATTTGATTCAAGTCCAATATGAAATCCTAATAGAAACTCTTTCTATCATCTTCACTCTATGATGGCCATAGGCTTATGGACTCAATCTCATGATTATCATAGGGCTACTCCTCATCTATCGAGATAGATAGATCTCTTATTGGTGCAATCCAATTCCTACAATAAACATGCTATAGCCAACATACATCTCAGGGTTCCGAATGGCTAGGAGATTGAGTTATGGTATAGTCAAACTATAACACCCTCAAGGTGAACTATCAATGCATCTTAGGTCAAAGAACTAGACACACCACTACAGCATCGAGTCAGTCATCGACAAGAAGGTAGACTTTCTTATGACTACTGGAGGTGGTCATGCTCAGTGCCCTCATTCTCTAACGAGTACCTATACTCTTGCTCCGATGTCTCCACATCATAGACTCAAGACACGTCTATCTTAAAATAGTGATCATACACTAACCTTTTGGATCGATCACCATCCGCATAATGATCCTATGGTTGGGAGCAGTTTATGAGTTAATTATGAAAATTTGTCTTAAATTTTTAACTCTTGAAAATATGAATTATCATTATCATTAACTCAAAGGATATATCACAGACACTTTTAAATACACACTATGATAGAAAATAATTTATTTATTAATTTATTGTTAAAATTATAAAATTATCTTTAGAAGTGTATTACAAGTGATAGTCAATCTGGCTTCTAGGGCACACATCTAACAGTTTTATATATGATTAATGAATTATAATTTTTTTTAAACTTTTCTTCTAAAAGGGCTAAAAGAGCTAATTAAAAATTTACATCAATTGAATATATTTGTATCTTGCCTTGGTTTAAAATTCAAAATCCTAAATGGCACTATTTTTAATCCAATGCTTTATATACGTCTTGTTTTGCTTATGCTCAAATATTTTATCACATCAGAAAGGAGAAGATTATTGCCCTAAGAATCAATTTTGATGACTACAAAATATTTAAGAAAAGTACTAATAATTTTTATATTTTGAAGAAGATTAATTATATATTTCTAGTTTACAATATGTGATGGGAAATATGCAGGATTTTATACATGAATTTCAAAAACTTTTTTGAAAATAACGTAGTGGAACATGCAAATTAAACCATCTAATCTATAAATGCATATAATCAAATTACTAAACCCTACAATTAGGACCTATAATATGTCATAACGTATTTTAAATTTGAAATTAAAAGGATTTAGTATTGATCAAATCAATATCCTAGATCATATTTAGGTGAGATGAGAGATCATATCTCTTACCTTGCACAGGTTAAGAACTCCATGGTTGATTTTCATTATTATCTTTAGAGCCGCACATACATCCGACCTCTACAGGTGATCCACACGAGGCTGCAATAAAATCGAAGATTCATCAAACGAAGATCCGCTCGAAGTGCTAGCTTCTCGCAGATCCCTCTTGATGGTTAATCAAATAGGCATTCTTCAGATCTCTTGGACCCTCATAGAAATGAAGAATATATGGAGGATTGAGAGAGAAATTCAACTCTTGGATCTCGCAAAAATCAAAAAATAAAATGTACAAAAAACTATCCTAAGAGAAGATAGATCTTCTCTTTCAGCACATCAATCTTTGATGTCCTGAATGCATCCCCATGCCAGGACAAGAAGAGGCTTTCTCCTCAATCATTTTCCATGCTCTATAGGCCTCTCTCTCTCTCTGATTTTACTGATGATAAAAACCTCACAAAAGATGGAGAAAAAGGATTCTCAAAGAAACCCAAAGAGAAGACCTTCTTCTCTTCTTCTTCTCTCATCAGGAAAAGATCAAATCAAGTCCAAATCAAAACACCATGCCCCAACTCATTGGAGCATTGATCCACCATGCTCTCTACCTCTTTCTCTCAAATTTTTATCACATAAAAATCAAAAAAAAAAAATAGAATGAAAACAATAAGAGAAGACAATCTTATCTTACCTTTGTCTCTACAAGACATCAACTTTTGACGTCTTAATTGAAGAGTCTCTTCCAAGAAACTTGGCCCCTAAATTTTCCATGTCTCCTCTTTTTCTCTTGAATTTTCATAGAGAAACCCAAGGATATCACGTTCACCCAAAAAAAATAGGCAGTGCCCTATTTATTAGGAAGACTAGGTCAAAACCTAGTCTTCCAAGGAGTCTTGGTGGCGTCCAACTCTTGGACACCACCCTCCTTTATTTTTTGCATGAACAACCTGAAGCCAATGACCAAAGAAAGGTAAACATGATTAAAAATCCCTAAAAAATAGTTACACAAAAAAATAAATGCCATGGAAAGCATGGCGCAAATAGGGAGGAGGTGTTTTGGTCAATTGAGACTCATTCAAAAGGAAACAAACCAAAACCACTTTCCATAATGAACCAAATTATATTTGATTTAAATTAAACCAGATATGGGGCATGAGAAATCAATCTTGGGTATGAAAATAATAGAAAAAATCTAGAAATAAAATTAAGTGGGCATTGGAGATTATTTGCGCAAGGAAGGAAACAAAAAATCCTAGTCTAACAAGGATTCTCATGTATTTACTAGGTCAAATTCATTTTTAATCTCATTAAAATAAGATTAATTTAACCCTAATTATGGATGATCATAGTCCAATTAGGAACCTAATTAAGTTAGGTTTAAACCATATTTAAATCTGATTTAAATCCTAACTCAAATACAAATTAGGTGCACTCAAATCCTAGTCCAACTAGAATTTTTCTTGCAATTGGCTTATCCAATAAACTAATTAAACTTAATTTAATTAAGTACAAACCAATTTTAATTAAATTTAATTTAATTATACTTAATCTCAGCTTGATTGCTCAATCAAATTGAGCCAATTAGCAATCCAATTGCTAATCGATCCTCCTATAACACTTGCATTAGATCAAACATCAATCGCATTGAATGTTTGATCTTAGAACAATTCTCAATCATCGATTAATCATTTGATTAAGTTACAACCTCTTATATGTGTGACCCTATAGGTTTGAATCTAAGCTGGTAGCATAGAAACCAATTTTTGCATCAGTCAAAGTAATCATCTAGTAATGGTTCCCAACGTTCGGATAGATCGAATGTAAGCAAAGCAATATTCTTAGAACCCTGGCCCACGGTTATCATATAATTCATCTCTTTGATCAATAATGCTCAAGATGACTTCAAGTACATTGTCAACACTCATACAAATCATCTCTATTGTGTCTCAAAATTTTGCAAATCCCATGACTCCTCACGTGGATTACTCAGGTCTAAATTTTGCTAAATTGAAACACAACGAGACATTCTCTTCCTGAAGCTAATTAGGAGTGGTTAATCCCATTTTGACTCACACACTGACTTCACAAGTACTTGACTATATGTAAAAATCTTTCGAACCTATATTAGAAATACAGGTAGTCCGATACCAAAGTACGGTGAGTTGCTTACAAGTCACCATGGTGATCTCAGGTCGGAGGGTTACTTATACTCATTAGCCTTAGCTAGCTACTCTTGATAGTAAAATGCTACATTAGTCACGTTTAGTGTAGATGTACTCCTACATCTCACCTAGATGCCATACCAGTGTCTCCACACTACTTGGTTACGAGGACAACCAGCGCATATGGTATACAGCGATTTATACTCGATAAGTTATCATCCTAATTAATAACTATCATTTGATTGTGAATAATTTAAGAACCATCCAATAAATCCTTCTTTATCGATTGATTGTGGTTCTAAGAATTTCATCATAATTTAGAAGTTTATTTAAGAAAGATAGAACTTTTATGATGAACCAGCTAAATAACTATTATCAATACATAATTCATATACTAATTTCAATCATCTACCACTTAGATGATTGGCTTTAGGACATATTTTCCAACAACTCCCATTTGGACTAGAGTCAATCAGAACTATATCAAATATCCTACCTTTCACTTGAGTTCGTGGAACTCCTTAATTCCGAGGCCTTAGTAAATGGATCAATCAAGTTCTTTTTTTTCATCAATCTTTCAAAGATTGATGTTATCCTGATCTAAAATCAATCGTAATAGTGATGCAGAATATGCCGATCTTTCGATTCTTTAGCTTGAGCTATGGCTCCAGTGCTATGATAGGACTAGACCATTGGTGGAGGGTGCCACTCCCAACCTGCTAATGAACCTCAGCAACTTCACAGCTTACATGATAACATCAAATGCCACGATGTACTTTACATCACTAACTGAATAGGCTACAATATCCTGCTTGGAACCTTTTCAGCAGCTTGCTCCTACAATTAGGGTATGACCTGACATTTTCTTGTTGTCATCTTGTTCTAACTGAAATTAAAACATCCATATGTTTTAAGTTAGTATTTTTATATTTGAGTCATTGTACCTTAGTATTTTCCAAATACTTAGGGATTGTCCATACAATCTTTCGATGGTTCATACATAGATCAAATTGGTATCTACTCACTACATTAGTAAGGATACCATATCTAATTTTGAAGATTAAAAAAATAGATGACAGCCAAACCTTTATTCCTTGCAATGCTGGAATGCCATTCCCGATTAAGAGAACTTCATCCATAGACAACACAAGGAATAACACTACAGAATATTTTGCCCACTTACATATGTGGGATTTATCTTTGTTCATAACAAAGACATATATTCAAAACATATGTTCCAAAATTGAGATAATAGCTAAACGGACTTTACAAGTCTTTACCTTTCCATCTGTGCTACTCTGATCCTTTTGAAAATCCATTCACACCTAATGGGTTTTATCCCTTCAGGTGAGTCATCTAGTGTCCATACAATATTTGATTTCCATGCACTTCAATTTGGATTATGTGACTCCAAGCCACTTTTTAGAGTCAGACCACACTATATTGCATCCTTATAGGTGATCGGATCCTTATTTTTCTCAATGATCTCAACAAGATCACTGTCCCGAATTAAGGCACTAAAGTATCTGTCTGGCTAACATGATATTTTATTGAATCTCCTTAAAGGTGCCACTTGAATGGGCTCCGAGTTTGATCTGATCAAACTTGGTTCTGTAGGTTTACTGGGTTATGTCGGTCCTTTTCTACCAGTCAAACTTTTCAAGTTCAATTTGACAGGCATCAGTTCCTTCTCTAAGAAACTTCTTTCTAAAAGAAATATCCTACTACTAATGAACATCTTATGTTCTTCAACATGGTAGAATTATTAATCCTTAAACACCTATTGGACCAAGATCCAAGTTTATATGTATGCAAACTTATGATATAGGCTGATCAACCCTAAACCCAAAGGTGAAAAGGTCTAGGTCTACACCCAATCCATATCCCATGTGGAGATTTACAATAGATTTACTTGGTATATATTCAGAGTAAAACTAGTAGTCACAAGAGCACAATCCTGGATAGGCAGATAAGTAAACCCTATTATAGATTGAATCATGTCTAACAAAGTTCAACTTCTCCTTTTAGATATATTGTGTTCTAAAAAGAAATCTATTGAGAGAGAATCTTATTCTTTCCTAGATATGTCACAAACTCACTAGATAAGTATTCACCTCTTTGATCTGATCGAAGAGTTCCAATACCATTTTTAGTTTGCTCTCTAATTTCATTATTGAATCATTTGAACATTTCAAATGATTCAAGCCAGACATACCCATACCAAGATAGGTCATCTATAATAAAATATTAATATCTTCCTTTGGCACTTAAGTTCATAGGTCCATATACATCACTATGTATGAGACTTAGAATTTTATTAGCTCCTTAACCTTTTTCAATAAAAGGTGACTTTGTCATCTTTCCAAGAAAATAAGACTCACAGGTTATCAATGATTCACAATCATTGATGTCGAGGTTTTTCTCTCAAGCTAACCTATTTATCTTGTTCTTGTCAAGATGACTAAGCCTATAATACCAAAGATAGACATTCCTGACATAATCTAACTTAGATATTTATTAATGTGTACATTACACTTAATTGGTTATATACATGTTAAATGTCATTTTTATTGTCTATGTATTATTGTAATATTATTCATAATAATATCACAACAATCTTCTTTATTGATAAATGATAATCATTTATGACCAAAAGGCCAACAAAGATCATATTTATCATAAATGATGGACAATGGTGACAATCACTCAAAATGACATCTTTTGAAAATAAGCTTGACAATTCCTAAAGCTAAGATTAGATCAGGACTTCCATCCCTAACGTTTAGGTATTTTTCATAATTTTCAAATATTCCACTTATCTAAAATTCTTGCAACAAAATGTATAGGACTACCGGTATCCCATACCCAGGTAGTAGAATTATATATAGAGAAATTTCAAGGTATTATCATATAAAATCCTTGATAAGCAACTCTTGCTCCTTTCTCTTCTTTAGCCTATTATGGTCAAGGAAAGCAAGACAATTCTTCTTCCTATGATCCAGCTTCTAACAGTAGAAGCAATATGCTTGATTTGGATTAATTTTGGACTAATTATTTTAACTGGACTTAGAAGCCCCAATACGAACCAATTCATACTGCTGAATCAATTTCAACTTTTGATACTAATTATCGAAGTTGGATCCCATATGTTATCACTGTCTAACAAAGATTGGAGCAATTAGGATTTAGCCTTATTCTATAAGAAAACTAAACATAGACTTAAGTATATGAATTATATTAAGCCTAGAGACTTGGACTTTAGTCTTAAGGTTCTTCCACTATTTTATTCAAATTGATTGCCTCTACCTCCAATTCAAAAAATTACTTTAATTTTCTAGTAGGTACTAGAATCCACATAGATTGCACACGAGCCCAACTTTGGTTGGCCAATCCATGTGTATCTATGTGTAGGTTTATTAAGCAATTATTTCTTCAAATAATTTTTAGTAATTTAATTTTATCCTAGAAATCTAATCAGTAGGCTTTGGCCTCCACTGTAAAGATCCGATTAGGTCCAATCATTAACATGACTATACTTGGTGCATCTAACCAATGAATGATTAGACCCAACTTTAGTTGGCCAACCTAACCACCATTAGAGAGACACTTTCAAGTTATCATATTATGAATGATAATTCTATTAGTCAATAAGCACCATGCCTTTAGGCCTCCAATGATTATTGAGTTAATGGACCTATTATCATCCAACTTAATGGGAGGCTATGACTCAGTTATCTTCATAACTTTATCATTTTAAGGACCTAATAATTTTAAAGGATTTAAATTATTAGTGATTTAAGGATAGAAAGAACATGGACCAATTTGCTCCCACTAATTTAATCAAGTCAAATCCTCCTATCGACTTCTCAAGTCATCGATAAGGACTAGAATCAATTTTAGTCCATGGGCACCTAGATCAATCTCACTAATTTTCTATGTGACATGGGTTAGCACAAATCAATGAGCAACCTAATCAAAACCTGATTAACCATATTGGCCAGGTAAGTGAGATCGATGGAAGGATCTGCCAAGGCTTGCCTTAGACACCATCAAAAATGGCTAGGTAAGTGGGCTACCAATTAAAAACCATCGATCTGGGATGCCAGACTTATCTTAGACACCGATTGATTTATCAATTTTAATTTGGTTAGCCTAAAGACTTGGGCTCGATCACTAAGCCACGATCAGTATCCATTTGTTAGATGTATAGACTTTGATCAACTATAACTATTGAATTGATCTAAAGAAATGATCTAATCATAATTAACTATTAATTAGGTTTGATCAATTTCTTAACTAAGTTCATATTTAATCTAACCCTAGGTCTAACCTAGTTAAAGACCTGATCAAAGCTAACCCATTATCAATTAATCCATGTTTTATGAAATTATCTTAGAATCCTCAAATTGCAAACCTAGATCCTAAACAATCACTTAATTCTTAATTAAGTTCAAGCTTATGAGTTTTGGATTTAAGAAACCTCAAAACTAATTTTTGATTTGATCATTTAAAATATTTTTAAATTATAAATAGTTTACATTGAATCATATTCAATATATGATTTTAGATTTGATTTATTTTAATATTTTGATCATATCCTAAGATTTTGAATCTAGGATTTTGTAGAAAGTAAGTTCTCAATTTAAATTCTATAAAACAAATATATCACATGCAGTCTAGATTCAAAATAAAATTACATATCAACATATGCAATAATAGGATCTAGATCTAAACATAAAACACATCATATGGATCAGATCATAAATTATTTAAAATTATATTTAAAAACTATAAGTAAATTATAAATTACTTTAGATCTTATCTAACATATTTATGATTTAGGTTATTCGGGTTAGCACATACTAGGACAATCTTTCCACTGTAAGGGATAAACCTTGTAGCAGAAAAATCTTATAGCAGTATGTGCAACCCGATATTATTTAGATCTAATCTAAATAATCTAAAATAGATCTAACATCTATTTAGTTTTAGATTTAAAATTAGAAAATTGAATCATAAATTTCTTAGATCTAATCTAAATAGTTTATGATTCACATTCAGGTCAGCACATACTAGGACAACCTTTCCATTATAAGGGGTTAACCTTACAACAGGATAACCTTATGACAGTATGTACGATCCTTAATTAATTTTAATTTTTAGATTTATCCTCAAGTATATATGAACATATTATAAAAGAACCAAGATGCTCTGATACCACTGATGGAAAATATGCAGGATTTCATGCATGCATTTTAAAAATTTTTTAAAAATAACACAGCGAAACATGCAGATTAAACCATCTAATCTACAAATGCATGTAATCAAATTACTAAACCCTATAACTAGTTTAAGAAAAAATCTATTTTCCCGACATAGGATCGTTCAGATCTGATTGGATCTAAAGAAATATTTTAAATTTATTTCTAAAATCCTAATCAGATCTGAGACTTCTCAGATCTGATCATAGAGATTTAATATTAAAAATTAAAAATAAAATTAAATCAAATTTAATTTTAAGTACCTAATTTGGTAATCTAATTATCCTGTGATGATCCTATTGATTCTTGAGGTTCTGGAAGGAGCCACACATGTGCTTGGCCTCTACCGATATCCACTCGGACAAGATCTGAACATCTTCTCCTCATGAATCTCTCCTCCAAAAATTAGATCAGGATCTAACTTGAAAAGCCTTCAAAACAACTTTTGAGGGCAGCCTGT
The DNA here is from genome assembly GCA_006176705.1 of Cocos nucifera. Classification (NCBI taxonomy): domain Eukaryota; kingdom Viridiplantae; phylum Streptophyta; class Magnoliopsida; order Arecales; family Arecaceae; genus Cocos; species Cocos nucifera. The sequence goes on from QRFJ01004894.1 coordinate 108,833, forward strand.
TCATCTCACAAACATTGCCGTGTAGATGCTAAATCTTATGCCAAAAATGTTGGACCTTCAACTTAGATTTGTACCTAACTTTTTAGGCATGTAGAAGAGAGAGAGAGAGGATAGAAGGGGCGTGGATATCAAAGGGAAGACTCCTTTGGGTGTGGAAAAAATAAATTATGTTGAGGCAATTTCGTGAGAAGAGTTCTTATACAAGACATAGCGCCATAAAGAATTCTTTTTTGACCAAAAATCTTATTAATTCAACCATTGGAACTCTTGGACCTGATCTCCATGAAAAACCCTAGATCCCATCTAGTTTTGACACCAAAAATCCATCAAGAAGGTGGTAGCATGAAAGGATAAGGAAGAGTCCATGTTCCTCTAGGACTCTTCTCTCAAGAGTTTGATCCAAATCAAACTCTATCAAAACCCAATCAAGGCACCTCCAAAAATCATGAAATTTTGCACACCCAAAGTATAACTCGTTCCCTATCACATATCCAAAAATTAGAGCAAAATAATTTTAAAAAATTTCTAAAATTCCTTGATCACATGACCCTCAATTCTCTCAATTGGATCAACCATTGACCCTAGTCCAATTGCACTAGGAATGAATTTAATTTTCATAATTAATCTGATATGAACTTATTCTAGTCAGATGAAAATAAACTCATTCAAAATACAAGAATGAGTCAAATCAAATTTGACTCAGTTGTGATGAATCAAAAAGATTACAGAAGGGGAAAGTTGGGCTCAATCGTGTGCTAGTACGATTACCTAGAACCTGATTAGATCTAATCCAAATCAATCGAACTAGATTAGATTAATTAATGACATTCAGACCCAAACCCTTGTTTGTGTGATCCAGTTAGATTCAATTCTCTATGATAATGAGACATGTCATGATTTCTATCATCGACATCATCGAAATATCTTTCGATAGATCAGAACTTTTCTAATTCAAATAATTAGAATGATCGATCATCAAAATCATTCTAATTGATTCCAAAATCCACCAATGACACCTAGCAATATATGGTGACAACCCATCAGAACTGAAAGTGTAACTCTCGGTGTAGCTACCTGTGTGATTGGATTCTTCTATCTTAAGCCCCGATAGGATTAGGGTTAAGATAAACTCGTCAAACCCAATATCCGTCATATGAATTAATCAATCGATTCGAGTCCTATGTGAAATCCTTTATAGAAACTCTTTCAATCATCTTCACTCTGCCATGGCCATTTACTTATGGACTCGATTCTCATGATCATCATAGGGCTACTTCTCATCTATCGAGGTAGATAGATCCCTTATTGGTGCAATCCAATTCCTATAATGAATGTACTATAGCCAACATACACCTTAGGATTTTGAATGGCTAGGAGATCAAGTTATTGTGTAGTCAAACTACAACATCCATAAGATGAATTACCGATGTACCTCAGGTCAAAGAACCAGACACATTACTGCAATATCGAGCCAGTCATTGACAAGAAGGTAGACTTTCTAATGAATGCTCGAGATGGTCATGCTCAGTGCACTCATTCTCTAACGAGTATCTATACTCTCACTTCGGTGTCTCCATTGTTAGATATATGTATCCTAGAAGCCAGAATTGGCTGACACTTGTAATACACTTCTAGGGGCAAAATTATAATTTTGATTAAAATTAATAAAATGGATTGTTTTCTATCACATATGTGTGTTTAGTGTCTGTGATACATCCTTTGAGTTAATGGTAATGATAATTCATATTTCCAAGAGTTGAAAATTTAAGACATGAATAAATCATTATTAACTTATAAAATGCTTCTGACCATAGGATCATCATGAGGATGGTGATTGATTTGAAAGGTTGGTGTACAATCACTTTTCTTTAGTAGATGAGTCTTAAGTCTACGGTGTGGAGACACCGAAGCGAGAGTACAGATACTCGTTAGAGAACGAGGGCACTGAGCATGACCACCTTGAGTAGTCATTAGGAAGTCTACTTTCTCGTCAATGATTGACTCGATGCTACAGTGGTGTGTCTGGTTCTTTGACCTGAGGTGCATCGACAGTTCACCTTGAGGGTGTTATAGTTTGACTACACCATAACTCGATCTCCTAGCCATACTGAACCCTGAGGTGTATGTTGGCTATAGCATGTTCATTGTAGGAACTGGTTTGCATCAAGATGGAATCTATCTACCTCGATGGTAGAGGAGCAGCCCTATGATGATCATGAGAATCAAGTCCAGAAGCCCATGGCCATGGTAGAGTGAAATAATAGAAGAGTTTCTATTTAGGTTTTCACATTGGACTTGAATCGAATGATTACATCATATGACAGAGACGGGTTTGACGAGTTCACCTAAACCCTAATCTGATCGGGACTCAAGGTAGAAGAACTTAATCACACAATAGCTGCACCAAGAAGTTCGCATTTAGCTCTAATGGGTTGCCACCATATACTGCTAGGTGTCACTGATAGATTTTGGGAGCAATTAGAATGATTTTGATGATCGATCATTCTAGCTATTCGAATTAGAAGAGTTCTGATCCATCGAAAGAAGTTCCGATGATGTTGATGATAGAGATCATGATATATCCCATTACCATATAGAACTGAACCTAACTGGGTCACACAAACAAGGGTTTGAATCTGGTGATCATCAATTGAACTAATCCAGTTCAATTGATCTGAATGAGAATCAATTAGGTTCAAGGAAATTATGCTAGCACTTGACTGAACCTAACGTTCTTCTTTTACTATCATAAATAGTTGTCCTGACTGAGCCAAAGGAGTTTGTGCTCAATCAGAGGCCTTCACTTTATCTGACTAGAGTTTGTCCAGGTCAGAAAAGGATTATCTTATTTTGTAAGACAATACCTACCATTTTTGGTCACCTACCATTTTTCGTCCTTTGATTTTGGTCAAAAGTTGATCTTTAACTGGTCAAATGTTGACCATTGATACTTTGACTTCTATCCATGTGTCATGCACCTATTGGAGAGCTGGTGGGGGCCTGTCCCCCTACCAGAACCTGGCAAGGAGGAGGGCGCACGCCACCCTTGGCATGTGCCCAAGCTAGAGGCACCCAGGAGTCCCTGTTGGACAGGGACTCCATCTCCCTTTTGGATTCCGATTAGACTTCTCCTAAGAACCAAGTTTGACTGATCTTAGGCACCATCTAAGGAGGAAACCAAGGAACTCTATTTGCACCAATTAGATTTAGATCTGATTTCACAAAGGATTATGATTGGTTGGGAAGAAGAGGAGTTGGATCACGCTTAGTCTATAAATAAGACCCTGCGCCCAACTCAAGGAGCATCTAAAATCTAAGAAAAGAATTCTCCATGCCCCAAGGCTTCCTCCCTCTTCCTCCTCCATGACAAGTTCTACTTGTCCCTCTCCTCTACATGTCCAAAAGGAATTTGGATCTTAGTTGGTGCAATCTAGACGAGAGAAAGGCGACAGAAAGCTAGAAGGCTGCGCTACTGCAAAGGACAACTACTGATCTTCTAAAGGTATTTTGAAGATCCTCCATATCAGATCCAGATCTAATTTTTGGAGATGTGATAGAGAAGAAGAAGATCTTCAGATCTAGCTCAAGTGGATATCGGTAGAGGCCAGGCACTTGCGTGGCTAGATCCAGAATCTTCTGCTGCTTATAGGATCATCAATGGGTAATAGGATTACCCTACATCAAGGTATTTAAATTTGATTTAATTTATTTAGATTTTATTTTTATTATTAGAACAACAAGGATCAGATCTAAAACATTTCAAATCTGATGAGGATTAAAAAGAAAAAATTTTGAAATATATCTCTTGATCCGATCAGATCTGAACAAACCTGGTCCGAGAAATTAGGATTTTCCTTCAACTGGTATCATAGCCTAGGTTCTAAAAGTGTTTAGATCTAATTTTAAATTTATTCTAATTAGAAACTAAATGATTTTAGATGTCACATGATATGTGATTAGATCTGAAATCAGAAAAAATTAAAATTAAATGATTTAGATCTAAGATTAGAAAATATGCATGACTAGTTCTAAAATAGAATAGTCTTGCATATTTTCAATTTAATTTGATTAAATCATATTTTAGATCTATTTATTTACTATTTTTTGATATTATAATTATTATAATAATATCTAAAAAATATCAAATAAAATTGTTTAATTTTAAACATCATATGAGATATGATTGATGCATGTCTAGACTAGTTGTAGGTAGTTCTACATAGTTATCTAGATTAGAGTTTATTTTGATCAGATCAATTTAAATCTATTTTTTTTAAATTATTATGAGATAATTTAGATTTGAAAACATGCATGATTCGATACATGATATGTATGCAAAATATGCCATGATTACATCTAATTTGTATATGAGATATATGATATAGATCTAAAATTATTTTGTAGTATTACATGTTCCTGATTAAGGTGTTCCTCTTGGCCATCCAGTCATAAGAATGAAGAAGGATTTAAAGGCCCTCTCCTCCCATCCAATGGGATGTTCTTATGACATGTAGGGGTGCTGCGCATTCATCCTTAATCAGAAACCCAAAACTTACTTTTTGCAAAACCCTAGATCCTGAAACCCTAGGATTTATTGTGCATATTTTGTTTATGAACCCTAATTAATTAAGAATTAAGATTATGAAATATTAATTAGATCTAAAATTTAGAATTTTAGATCTAAGACATATTCATAATACTGGGTTCAGGCTTGGGTAGCTCAATTAGGTCTAAGTGGTTGATCAAACCAAATCAAGAGTTGGTTAGATGGGATCAACAATGCTTAAATTGACCAGCCTAATAGGATTAAGTTTGGGTCAAGATCGAGTCATGATCAAGCAAGACCTAATTAGACTCAGAGGTTAGATTCTAGATTGTAGGCTAACCCAATTTGTTCTGGCTCAACAATTTGGTGTCTAAGGTAAGTTTGGCACATACGACCGACTGATTTTTAATTGGGAGCTACTCAATTTGAATGCATTCTTATATGAGTTAATGGCATATCCCTTCCACCGATCTCACTTACCTAGCCATATCTATTGACACAGTTCTGATCTGAGGTGGTCAATAATCTGAGCTAACCCATGCCGCTAGGTTAGTCATAATTTTTATGACTATGACAAGTCTAGTTTAATGAGATTGATCAATTGTGTATAGCCTACAGCAATGCCTCCGTGAGACCACGGACCTATTGAAAAAGCAGGTCGAATTGCTTCACATCCACTACGGGTATAGGTGGAACCTGAGCTGCCGGAGCTGAAGCAGGAACAGACAGATCTGGACGGAATCGGACCACGGAGGTTGTCGAGCGTCGAGTTGAAGTTCTTCTGGAGGTATTTTCTCTTTGGGAAAGAACTCTAGTGAGGAAGAAGAGGAATCTCTGGAGAGAGAGAAATCATCGCCGAGCACTTCTTTAAGAATAAGGGAACCTCGGAGACTTGGGGTTGGCCCTCCTTCTAGCGCCAATCTGTTGACGCAGAATCTAGTCGTCGCCGAAGTCCGCTGGAGTAGAGGCCGATGAGGTCGCCGCCGAGGACCTAAAAACAAAGTTCCATCCGGAGTCGGTGGGAGGTAGCTCCGGCAGGACCGTCCGACGATCAAGTCAGCTCTAGCCAATAGGAATGGAGTGCTCGAGAATGAGTTCCGAAGCTTAGAGAAGAAGAGGTGAGCTTAGAGATCAGAGAGATCGAAATTAGCATATCTGGAGGATCCTTTTTATAGCGAAGCTTGATGGTGACAGCTGAAGCCGCATGCTGGCAGGCCGCTCGAGATCCGACGGAGTCAGTCTTATGGGAAGGTGCCATCTACGATGGGTTAATGGCGACAGCCATCGCCGCTTGATAACGGGTCCCTATCGCTTGCGGTGGACTGATGGTGATGGCTGTAAAGTCGGTCGAATGAAAGGTTAAAGGGCTTCATCGTGTGCCCATTTTGGAGGAGTTCGGACTTCTGAAGAGGAAGCTTAGAAGGAGTTTGGCTCCCGTAGGCATCTGGCTGGAGGTATGCGGCTAAAGCTCGGCCGCTGAAAAATTCGGTAGGAGCTCGGTCGGTCGAAGGGGGTGTTAGGAAGGAGTCCGGCTCCTGAAGAAGTCCGTTCGAAGGGTGTCTGGGATGAGT